>CM062391.1:10524558-10625202 GCA_031304145.1 Cardiospermum halicacabum | reverse complement strand
TAACCTGCTTTTCGGAAAATCTAACTCCCTATTCGAGCAAGCCTAGGAATCTAGTTCGCTTTGATCTACTCTTCTCAGATTTCACTCAAGTATTTTCTCTCTGATCCTAGGGGCTCTCAACAATACTAAGTAGTATGAATGTTGACATAAGGTCCCAGTTGGGTGAAATAATCACCGGAGCAGAGACCAATTTATTTTTCAAAGCATTGAAAGCCTGCAGATAATTATCATCAAACTAAAAAGAATTTTCTTTCTCCAACAACATACTCAAAGGTTTAGAAATCTTGGAAAAATCACGAATAAATCTTCTATAGAATCCTGTGTGACCCAAGAAACTCCTAACAGCTTTAACAGAAGATGGGGGAGGAAGTTTTTCTATCACCTCAATTTTTGCTCTATCCACTTCTAGACTTTTGGCAGACACCTTATGCCCTAACACTATCCCCTATGTGACCATAAAGTGACACTTTTCCCAGTTTAAGACTAAATTAGTCTCTTCACATCGCTTTAACACAAAACCTAGATTTTCTAGACAATGATCAAAAGATGTCCCAAAGACTGAAAAATCATCCATAAATATTTCCATGTATTTTTCAATCATGTCAGAAAAATGGCCATCATACATCTCTGAAAAGTGGCAGGGGCATTACATAAACAAAAAGACATTCTCCTATAAGCAAAAGTGCCGTAAGGGCAAGTGAAAGTGGTCTTTTCCTGATCTTCTAGAGCTATGGCTATCTGATTATATCCTGAATACCCATCTAGAAAGCAATAAAAGAAATGAACCCCCAACCTATCCAACATCTGATCAATAAAAGGTAAGGGGAAGTGATCTTTCCTAGTGGCTTTATTTAGCTTCCTATAATTTATACACACACGCCACCCAGTAACTACTCTCTGAGGAATCAACTCATTTTTCTCATTAGCTACTACAGTCATACCACCCTTTTTAGGCACACATTGGAAAGGACTAACCCATGCCAAATCAGAAATAGGATAGATAATACCTACATCCAGTAGCTTGAGAATCTCCTTTTTCACCACCTCTTGCATGTTGGGATTTAATCTCCTCTGTGCTTCAATTGAGGGTTTGTGGTCCCCCTCCATCAGAATCTTGTGCATACACAGAGAGGGGTTAATCCCCCTGATATCTGCAATTTTCCAACCTATTGCATTCTTGTATTGCTTAAGAACCTCAAGCAATTTTTCTTCCTGCTCATGGGTTAGTTTGGCAGATATAATGACAGGTAAAGTGGAAGAATCACCCAAAAATGCGTACCTTAAATGCTCTAGGAGTTGTTTCAGCTCCAACACTGGTGGTTCTTCTATGGATGGCTTTGGTTGATTTGAGGTTAAAGCCACCTCACATTGCATTGTCTCTTAGTAGGGACTGTGGTCTAACTCCAAAGCTACTGCATCTGCTTCCTCTCTTTCTTCTATCATATTAGTTAAAGCAGCTTCCAATGCATCCATAAACAAGCAATCTCTTACAGTCAATTCCTGTGGATCTTCCTGGACCGTAGAAATCCTTATACACTCTGGGTCTGCTGTGGGGTACTTGAGGGCCTTGAAAACATTAAATTTTATCTCCTTATTTTCTACCCTCATCACCAGCTCACCTTTTTGAACATCTATGACAGCTCTACCAGTGGCCACAAATGGCCGTCCCATGATAAGTGGTACCTCTAAATCAGCCTCCATGTCCAGAACAATAAAATCTGCGGGATAAATAAAATTTTCCCACCTTAACCAAAATATCTTCTATGACACCCTTGGGCTTCTTCAACGATCTATCAGCTAACTGCAGTGTCACCGATATAGGCTTGCAATTTCCTAGACCCAAATTTTGAAAGACTGAAAAGGGCATCAAATTGATGTTGGCCCCTAAATCACAGAGAGCTTTTCCTGAAAATTGATCTCCAATGGTGCATGGTATGACAAAGCTCCCAGGATCTTTTAATTTCTGGGGGAGGTTCCTCTAGAGTATGGCGCTACACTCCCTTGTGAGAGCCACAGTCTCATAATCAACCAGCTTCCTCTTCTTGGACAGAATGTCTTTCATGAACTTCACATAGCTGGGCATCTGCTCTAAGGCTTCAGCAAAAGGAATATTTATCTCAAATTTCTTGAAGACATCCAGGAATCTCTTGAATTGCTGATCCAACTTCTTTTTCTTCAGCTGATTGGGGAAAGGAGGTGGTGGTACTATGTAAGCCAATTTACCCTTTTGGGGTGCCTTGACTTTTGGATCTTGAGTCTCTGTAGTGACCACCAAATCAATCTCCTCATTGCTCCCCTCATCTTTTTCATCAGGGGGTGTACCCTCTCTCTTTTCTTTTGATTTTTCTTTTGGCTTTATCTCATTCAAAACTCTCCCATTTCTCAAGGTGACCACTTTCACAGACTCTTTCTAATCCCTGGGATTATTCTGGGTATTACTGGGTAAAGCCCCAGCTTGACGATCTTGCATCGCTTGAGCCAATTAACCCACCTGAACCTCTTAGTTCCGGATGGAGGCCTTGGTATTATTATTCTCCACTTGTTGAGGTTGCATGAATTGAGTCTGAGTCTGCATCAACTGTTGTTTTGACTTGACCAGTTGAGCAAGCAGGTCATCTGTGGTAGTATTCTTCTCTGCCAGAGCTTGAGATGCAAAACCTTGAGGTGTGTGCTGCTTTGCAAAAGTGGCTTAAGGTGCTTTTCCCATTGGTTGATGGACTTTGTTAGATCTTGCTTCCACCCAAAATTTGGGTAACTCTTCCAACCTGGGTTATAAGCTTGCAAATAGGGGTTATTGAAAGAAGATTTATTAGAGACAAAATTTACCTCTTCCATAGAGCCCTCAATTTCTTGTTTGCAGCTACAATTCTCCACATTGCATTCTTCGACTGCATTGACATCGGAGACGCTTAGTGAATCCACTTTTTTTGTCAATGCCTCCAGCTGAGCAGCTAATTTGTCATAATGACTCACTTCATGAACCCCGGCTGCTCACTTTTATGGGTTGCATTCTGATTCCCACTGGGCACTCATTGCCATATCTTCAATTCTTTGGTACGCATCTTCATACGTCATATTGGCAAGTGATCCACTAGCAGCCGCATCCAACACCGAACGCAAACCTGAATAGAAAATCTGCATAATAATTTCATCAGCTAAACCATGGTGTGGACATTTTCTTACCAACTCCTTTATACGCTCCCAAGCCTCATAAAGTGTTTCTCCATCTCCCTGACGGAAGGTAGTTATCTCATGTCTGAGGCGTGCAGTTTTGGCTGGTGGAAAGTATTTGGCCAAAAACTGTTGCACTAACTGGTCCCAAGTGGTAATTGACCCGTTGGGGAGCGATTCCAGCCAACTTCATGCCTTGTCTTACAAAGTGAATGACAACAATCTCAAAAGTACAGCTTCTTCTGAAACTCTGTTTGTCTTGAAGGTTCCACATATTGCAAGAAACTTTTTCAGATGTTGATTGGGGTCTTCATTCGAGAGCCCATGGAATTGACAGGAATGCTGGAGCAGGCTGATTGTGGAAGTCTTGATTTCAAAGGAAGACGCTTCCACTGGCGGAGGAATAATGCTCCGATGAATCCCATTCAGAGATGATGCTATAAATTCCCTCAAAGTGAGGCGCTGCTGAGCTTCTTCTCTACCTTGTTCCGCCATTCGCTATCGTCGCAATCTATCACGTAGAATTCTCGCTGGTTTCGGAAAAGGATCGATGAGATCAATGTTTGAACTTCCAGTTCTACGCATAAACAATAACTCTACAAATACAAAAATAAAATAATTTAAAAGCCTAAAGTATAGAGATTTAGAGAATTAATACTAAGAAAATAACCGTAGTCCCCGGCAACGGGGCCAAAAACATGATGTCAAAAATCCTAATAATATAAAGTGATGCAATTACAAAGATTCTCTACACGCAAGTGCACGTAATCAAGTAGTAAAGTGAATTAAATTCAGGTTGTCGAACCCACAGGGACTAAAGCTAATCCAAAATCAATTCTATAAAATTCTCTATAAATAAGCGTAAAATTTATGAGAGCAAATATTATGAAAAATCAAACAAAACTAATTTCTTATGGTAAGGATTCAATATAGAGCTTAAGTTCTAGGTCTACGAATTCACCTCACCAGTAATCCATCATGTCTAATATGTCAACAAGCTTTTATTCTTATTCTCAAGATTTACTATTCCTAAGGGTTCTTCCGAACACACATGAGGCTATCTACCTATTCTAATTCCATATTCCTATGTGAATAGTTTAGGCAGACGCATTAAGAAACACCTATCCTTAAATATGTGAACTTTATGTTCTATTCCTAGCAACATAAATAAACACATTCTCTTGCCCTAATTTAATCCAATAAACCTTTTCCAAGCATTCATTAAATTACTAAATCATGCCCTAATCTAAATCCAATAAACCTTTTCTAAGCATTCATTCTCAAGATAATACTCTGGATTCATCACAAAAGCTTAAGAATTAATAGGAAAAATTCATATAAGTCAGAGACTTATCAATAGTCTCAACCCTAATTCTTTTATCTTTAACTTAGGAGTTAGTTTCTCTCTTTAATTTGTTATATTGCTCTTGACTTCTATTAGTTTTAATCAAATTTGCAAGTGAAGGTGTATAGGTTTTGATTGAATGGGTTAAACGGGTTAATGGATAAACAGATTAAATAGGTTAAACAGATTAAATAATTTAATACACAAACATGTTAAATTGATTAATGGGTAAACATGTTAAATGGGTTAATGCATAAACAAATTAAATGGATTAATGCACAAACAGGTTTAATAAGTTAACAGATAAACAGGTTAAACGGGTAATCGAGTTGTACAATTACAAATTTTGAGTTATTTACCCAAATTAATCGTGTCTACGCGTTAACATGCGTATTAAACGAATTCGTGTCGAGTTGAAAAATTACAACTCATTTATTAAACGTGTCGAGTCAAGTTAGATATAAACATAATCGGATAGTGTCGAGTTCAGTCAAATCCAATTCGCTAACATAAATTTACACCCCTATATTAAAGACATTCTACATTACAGTCTTAGTGGAAAATTGGAAATTTTTATAAATTGACTTTTAAAAGTTTGAGTTTTAAAAATAGAATCATAAAACTTTTACAAAACTAATCCTTTCAAAACTTTACCAGTACACCGTAAGCTGTATTGACAATTATGCCCTTTTAATTTAAAATTAAATTTAAAAAATAAAACAAAACTTGGAAAAAATAAAGAAAATGTGGAGTTCCAAAAACATTCATTTATAACCTAATCAAGTTTTGAAACCCAAATCAGGTTAACCTTCTAATTGAAACTAATTTCTACAAAATAATTTCTTCTTCATGGACTTTACTCTTCCTCTTAATTCACGAAATTTCTATTGCTATATTTTTGTTTATTCTATCGACATCTACTTCCTTCAGCAGCAACTACAGATATTCCCATCGTTGATATTACACGTGCTTCTGCCATCGAGTTCAAATTTATCGATTCTTCCGCCGCTGTCGATCTTGTTTCGTCAACTCTACCAGAGAGACTAGATTTATCGATTCTTCCGCCGATGTCGATCTTGTTTCGTTGACTCTTCCGCCACTGTGACTCTAGTTCTATTGACTATCGCATTATTGTTCATTCTAGTTCCATCAATTGCACTTCAACTACAACTCATTGTGACAACTACAATGATATGCCCTATCAAATTTCAACTGTCCCCAATTGATGTCCATATTGTTTAACCATCAACGATAAAAGGTAAGTGAATGACTTGATTCCCCTATTTGATTTCAACAACAAAGTTCAATAGTTGAATGCAGTTGAATGTTATTAAACTGTGAAAGTGAATTGAGTTATATATGATGATTGTGTAATATTGTTAAGCTGTAAGATTGAATTGGTTATTGACATTGAATTCATCATTTTAGCATTTTATTTTTAGATTTGATTGGTTTTCATTTTGTTGCAACTTGATGAATGGTGAAATCTAATTAATTTTGATTTCAACTTTGTTACTGATGTCTTGATCATATTGTTGTTATAAACTTCATGATGGTGGTCTTTTAATGTGCTACTCAAAATAAGTCATGGTATGACTCTAACCTTTTAAATTTGGTCCGTTTAATATGGAGATTTAAATAAACTTTGTTCTGCTATTGAATTTATATTGTCATTTTGAACTTGAGATTTTTACTTTTGATATTGATGCATTATATTTTGAATTAATCTTGATATTGTTCTTGTTTGTTGTTATGCAAATGCTAAATGAACAAAACTCTAAATATTACTTTTGATATTGAATTGAAATTATTCTTATTTTGTTGATTACAATTTTTCTTAAATGAGTTGTTTATTAATTTGATATTAATTGGTTAGGTTTTTTTTTTTCAATTTTTTTTTAAAGTTCAAATAATTTGATTATATTATCTTATATGGACTATTTCCTTTATTTGTTAGATTAATTTGGTTTTAATTAGTTATAGTATTTCCTTTTTAGCTTATTTGATTTGACTATATGTTATGAGTTGTTTCATTTTCCTTATTAGATTGATTTGGTCTTAATTGATTAGATTGTTTTTTTTTAATTGATGTGATTATATTTTCTAATATGGACTACTTTTTTGTAGGCTTATAATAATAAAAAAGGATCTTAATCAAAAAGGATCTAATATAGACTACTTTTTTGCAGGTTATGTATTAGATTATGGATGAATATTGGTTTCGGTGATTTATAGTTTGTTAGTTGGCGATTATAGTTTTATATAATATTGAAACATTTGAGAAGTATTTATCGCATGTATTTCAAAATATATTTATTGGAAGAAATAGTTAAAATAATTTGAATTAAATTTGGTATGTTCTAAATCTCTTGTATAGGTAGCAGTTGAATCGATGTGCACACTTTCAACAGTTTTTGAGAAAGTGTTAAAAATTCTTATTACACACAAAAATTCTGTATGTTTATCACAAGTTAATAACCTGAAAGTTTGAATTCTTTTGAACGCTGGTCCTCAATCTGATACACCTTATAGGGGATCATTTTCACTAGAAAAAAGAAAAACAAAAACAAAATAGGGGCACTAGCAAAAAATTACCTTTTAAGAACAAAATTTTTTTCAACGGTCATAAAACCGTTCCCAATATAACTTATCTAAACGGTTTGATGTATTTGTACTTATACTTACGAATATGAATTTTCTAAATTTAAACTGTTCCCATATACTTGCTATAGGAACAGTTTTTGGTCGTACCTAATTAAAAAGTAAAACCTTTCCTGTATACATGATGTAGGAACGGTTTTAGGTCGTACCTAAATAAAAAAGTATAATCGTTCCTATGTACATGCTATAGGAATGGTTTTTGGTTGTACCTAATTAAAAAAGTAAAATCATTCCTATATACATAGTATAGGAACGGTTTTTGGTCGTACCTAATTAAAAAAGTAAAACCTAGGAACAATTTTTGGTTGTATCTAATTTAAAAAGTAAAACTGTTTCCATATACATACTATAGGAATGATTTTTAGTCGTATCGAATTTTAAAAGGGAAACTGTACCCATATACTTACCACAGGAACAGTTTTTTGTCGTACCTAATAAAAAAGTATAATTTTTTCCATACACATATTAAACCCTGCCAATAATATATAATATCTATACATATTTTATATCTTTTTTCCTCTCAATTAATTTTTATATATTTTTATTCTATTTAAAATTAATATTCCACCATGTTATACAAAATTAAAGAGGCTTATAATCCAATTAATTCAATAAGATATATAGATATTTTGGTATTTTTAATATATGGTTTTTAGATTCAATCCATTTTAATTTTTATAGATAATTAAGAAAATTAAAAAAATTAATAAAAAAACATGTAAAAATAAATTATGAGAATCAAATTTATTTTTTTAAAATTTTAATTTATAGAGTTCACATATATTTTTTAAACTTTTTGTAACTAAAATATATATATTAATAAATAATAGAATTCTTAAGAGACAAACATACTAAAATTTGTAATAAATATAAATTTTGATACATTATTATAATTTGTTTATCAAACTTTTAACTATTTAAAAGAATTTGATTTAAAAACGTAATGTACTATTTATAAAAGTTAAGAGAATATTTAAAATATAATTTTTTTAAAATATTTTTTTATAAAAATTTAGAAAAAGAGTTAAAAGATATAATTTAACAAAAGTATTAGCAAGTAATTGGGTTAGCGAAAGAAAAACCCCCATTTTTAACATATCATCCAAATTTTCCTAAATCTCTCTACCTCTCATCTCCCAAGTTTAGCTCACCATAAATCATTCACTCTCAACCCAAAATCAATTCAACCACTGAACCCTAAAATATCTAAAACCCCAAATTACAGGTTTGTTGTCAAGTGTGAATGATTTGCAGGTTTGTTGGCATATCAAGATAGAATGTCTTTCTTCCTTGAAGCATCACTTGCATCATTGGATTTTTAACAATTCCTAAAGTAATCATCTCTCTATATTCTATCTGATCTTCCAATACCCTTAAAGGTCTCGTGCGACGCTAATTGCTTGACATGTTGTCTTCTCTCATAAACCAAGTTCTCTTTGCTTTTTCTCTCAGAAACCAACTCTTCGTTGCTGAGGATACTGATATGCTTCATTCTTTTGCAATTATCACATTTTAATTAATTTTAAGATTTAACATAATAAATTTTGGTCTATATAGATGGGTTTACACTTATTGAAGTTAGACGAACATTAGAGGATTACTTGTGTCTCTTACTTGGACTCAGTAGAAAAGGTATATCAGAATATGTCTCATTGTTTTTCACATGAATATATACGGTCTTTTATTTTCTAGTTACGCATTTTTCATATGATACGAGGTATTCACATGGATATATACAATCTTTTATATTCTAGTTAAGCATTGTTCATATGATATGAGATGAGTCTTAAATGCAATCATGATTTAGATAGTTGTTTTCCGTATAGATTAGATATAAGACATATTAGAGCCACTGTACCTGTTAGAGCCACCACAATACCACATTCTTTAATTGCCTTCACTATCCTATCACATTGGCCTTCATTTTGAAGCAAGTTATAATATATATATTTTCATTGATTTACTGATCATCAAAGCATAAGAACAATGAAGTTGTTGATTTATGTCAAACAAAAGTTCTATATCTTACCAATAGCATCATAGACTACAACAAATTTTTCCTAAATATATATTTTTTCATTGGTACCTATTGTTGTTGCTACTCTTGAAGTTTTAAATACTTGTTTTGCTAGCTGGACCCACTAGAAAAAACACTACTCGTTTAGTTCAGTCAGTTTAAATAAAACATAGGGCGTCCACTTACATGGTGTCATTAGTATAAATAAAACATAGGGCGTCCACTTACATGGTGTCATTAATTCAGCCCTAACTACAATTGCCTTTTATAACTATCAAATGTACATACGGCGTCCACTTACATGGTGTTATTAGTTCAGCCATACCTACAATTGCCTTCTATGCCTATCAAATGTACCATCATCATTGTTTAATCAACTTTATGATCTGCCTATGTTGGACCTTAATTCTCTATTCATCATCTTTCCCTGGGACCAATCAGTTTGATAGTCTTTTATGTTTTGACAAGTTTACTTGAAATGAACAACATGGATGTTAGTTAACTCATACCTCATCTCATTAGAAATAACAAGCTAATTGTAATTTAAATTTATCATATTGACAATAAATACAAGTTTACTCTCAATTGAGGAATGGTTGACTTGATGTATTCTCTATATCTCATTTCTCTAATCTTTAAATTAATCTATATTTACTCTGAGAAAAAAAGAACAAAAATGGCTTTCATCTGAAAAACAAGCAAGATCAGGTACACCAAAACTAAGTACATGCACAAATTTGACCATTCACATCAACTAGTATGAAGAAAGCATTAGGATTAAGTAAATATTGTACAAAGATTGGTACGATGATGGAAGAAATATTAGATTTATTTAGGTTTTATTTAAGAAACTCCAAATTGATGATAATTGAACCCTTTTTAGTGTGTGTATATATATATATATTGAAGAGTACATATTGAGTCCTATTTTTATTTGTTGAAGTCTATGAAATTATTTTATTCATAAAATTTTGTGAAGAAATTAGAAAATTGTGACCATGAGATGAGATGGTTTGTTAGATGGGGTTAGTAAAAGACATGTGAGAGTTGGCCATAAATTTTGAATAGAATTTTCTGCATTTGTATATATTTTGAATTAATAAGTTCAGGAAATTGAGAGGTAGGTCCGTGGACTAGTGGGTTGTGGTTTTGGGTCACTGAAATTGATTTTGGCTTTCATGTGGAATTGGTGCTCTATTTAGGTTTGTGATATTGATTTGAAGCCCAACCAAATTCTTTATCTAAATATTTTTTTTCTATATTGTCATTATTGCCTAATAATTTTACCAAGTCATAACAATATCTTTTACTTCTAAATTTTGTTTTATACTATATTGATGAAAATAATTATTGTTATTATAATTATATTGATAATGATTGTTAGCAGTGTTGTAACCACCATATTTTTATCCTATTATTCTTGATAATGACTATGATAATCTTGTTGTGTGATAAACCAATTACTTGTTGAAGTTTTTAATTGGTAACTATAAACTAAATTATATTTTTGCTATTGATAGCTCCCAGATTTCTTGAGAAGAAAAAGAACATACGTGCTATTATTAGTGATTATTCTGATGCTCAGGTACCAATTTGATTTCTGTTATGAATTATTATTATAATTGAAGTTTATTATGAAGCCTCTTCAATCTCTATTGATTGTGATGTTGAATAGGATGAGTAAATGGACCATTGATTTTAGTATTGTCATTTTGTGATAAATGATTGTTGATTTGCTAAACTTTCATTATGTGATAAATTGAATTACTAGCTGAATTTTTGGCTGATAAACTAAATGACTGACTTTTATTATTTTTTATTTCTTCTAGTATTTGTGATTATTATCTAGGGATAAAACATGAATAAAGATTGGGTTGATTTGGCTAGACATAGTCCACAGTATAGAAGAGGGATCAGCAATTTTTTGGATATGGCTTTTAGTAAAGGATGTCATATAGGAAACCGTATTCTGTGTCCTTGTGCTAAATGAAAAAATGATCCTTGCCAACCCAGAAATGTTGTTTAAAGTCACTTGATTGCATTTGGATTTGTTAAGGGATATATTATTTGGGTTCATCAAAGTGAAAGTTTGGCAGCTTCTATGGATAATGATAAGAATAATATTGCTTTCGATTGTTTGGATGACATTAATGAGTTATTACATGATAGATTTAGAGGAGTAGGTGATGAGGATCTAAATGGAGGAAGTCCAGGTATGAATGAAGATGCAAGAATTTTTTATAAACTATTAGAGGAGGCTTATAAGGAACTACATCCTGGTTGCAAGCATTTCTCATATTTATCATTCATAATTAGGATGTATTTGAATAAATGCTTGTATGATTGGAGTGATGTATCATTTGATGTGCTTATTAAACTTTTGAAAGAGACTATACCTAACCTTAATATCCCTTAAAACTTCACCAGAACCAAAGCCATCATCAATGCCCTAGGATTAGGTTATAAGAAAATAGATGCTTGTTCTAATGATTGTATGCTGTACTGGAAAGATGATGAAGATAAGGATTTTTGTATGACTTGTGGAGTTTGAGGTAGCTTGATAGCTCCATAAACAATGATCTTGAATCAAATTCCAGTAAGGCGAAGAAAATTTCAGTAAAGGTATTGAGACACTTTCCTTTAAAGACTAGGCTGCAAAGATTGTACATGTGTGAGAGGACATCTAAAATGATGAGGGGGCATGCAGGGGAGCGAATTAAAGATGGAAAGTTAAGGCATCCAGCTGATGGTGAAGCGTGGCAGGACTTTGATACACGTTACAAAGATTTTGGGAAAGAACCTCACAATATAAAGCTTGGGTTAACTACTGATTATTTTAATCCTTTTGGAAACATAAGCCTATCATATAGCATATGACCTGTTATCCTCATGCCTTACAATATCCCTCATTGGCTTTGCATGAAGTAAGAATTCATCATGTTGTCATTATTACCACCTGGTCGTAAATCTCCCGGACAAAATATTAATGTCTATCTTCAACCTCTAATAGAAGAACTTCAAGAATTGTGGCATTATGGTGTAATGACCTATGGCGTTTCAAAGAAATAAGATTTTCAACTTAAGGCATGTGTTATATGGACCATTTCTGATTTCCTTGCTTATGCCATGTTAGTAGGATGGAGCACAAGTGGGTACTTGGCGTGTCCAATATGCAAGTATGATACTGATTCAAGGCATTTAGGGTAGTCATAAAATGTGCTACATGGGACACCGAAAATACTTACCAAAAGATCATCCATATAGAAAGAACAAGAAGGACTTTTATGGTGATGCTGAATTTCAGCAACCTCTTGCTCAAATGACGGGAACTGAGATACTAGAAGTATTGGAAGGGTGGGTAAATATGTTTAGGAAAAAGTAGAAAAGAAAGAGAGATGATGGGCCATGGAGGAAAAGGTCTATTTTGTTTACCACATAATCTGAAATTACCACATAATCTTGATTTAATGCACATTGAAAAAACTTATTTTTTATTACATTTTGGGTACTTTACGATATATACCTAAAAAGACAAAGGATCATGTGGGAGTTTGGTTAGATTTAATTAACTTTCGGATTAGGAAGAATCTCCAAACAGCAGTAATGGGGTTAGATAACCAAAGATTGCAATATGCTAAGCTTGTTTCAATTTGAACAAGAAAGGGATCAAACATTCTGCACTGTTTTTAAAACTGCAGAAATTCTTGATGATTGTCTTCAAACGTGGGTCACTATGTGAATATGGAGACATTAAAAGTTTCAGATTTTAAGACACATGATGCACATTTCATGCTTTATAACATGCTGCTAATTGTTGTGAAAAGCACGTTGTAATACTAGGTATAATACGACTCTGTAATTTTTTAAGTTAATTTGTCAGCGCGTTATTGATTTTAGAGATTTAGAATTTCTTGAACGTAAAGTTGCTGAAACCTTGTACAAACTAGAGAGAATTTTTTCACCAGCATTTTTTGATTTAATGGTGTATTTACCCATTAAGTTGGTGAATGAAATTAGATTAGGTGGACCGAGTTATTATCGGTGGATGTATTCTTCTGAGAGGAAAATGGGAAGAATTGAAAAGTTTGTATGAAATAAGGTTAGACCAGAAGGTTCAATAGCAGATGGCTATTTTAAGGAATAATGTCTTACTTTCTGCTCTAATTATCTTGGTGATGGTGTTAAAAGAAGACATAACAGAAGAGTAGAGGAAGAAAGTAACATGTGTACTATTGAAGAAGCTGAACTTCCTTCATTTTATGTTCAAAGAGGTTATCCAATAGGAGCCACTGAAGATAGTAAACTCTGTTCAATGGATAGCAAGACTTTAGAAAAAGCTCACTGATACATCTTATTTAATTGCGAAGAAGTTGATAGTTATATGAGGTAATTTTTTACACCATAACCTAATGTTGCATTTGAACTTTAGTAAATAAATTTAAAATAAAAAACATAATTGAAACTGCAAAGAACATGAGAATTTCTTGAAAAGTCGAAAATCTAGGAAGTGGAAGCCAGCCAAGGATCAAAGCCATGAACTTAGTTAGTGGTTTCAAAATATAGTAAACGAGAGAAATGTCCCATCAAGAGTGAAGACTCTGTCTAACGGTCCAAACCATGTGGTATAGATCTTAACTTGTTATAAGATAAATGGTTTTAAGTTCCACACAATGACACGTGATTTACGGCATAAGTGTCAGAACAGTGGAGTAACATTGGTTTCACTAACCGAATATTATTCAAGTGTTAAGGATAGAAACCCCATCAAACATAATATGACATTCTATGGTAATATTGTTGAAATGATGGAGGTTGATTATTAAGCCAAGTTTAAGTTTGTTTTTTGTTTTTGTTCTTTTGTTTTGTTTTGTTTTTGTTTTTTTTTTTTTTGCTGCGAATGGTACATAGTGGAGGAAGATAATTATGGCATGGTAATGGTAGATTTTGACGAGAAATGTAACATGGACGATCCTTTTGTGCTAGCTTCTTAAGTGCAATAATGCTTTTATATCAAGGATTCATATACTGAATTACCGATATACAATGACAGGAAAACTCTGAACAAGGAGAAAGAGCAAAATGATGATGTTGGTGAACATATATACCAATCTGAAAATCCTGAAACACTAGTTGGTTTATGCAAGCCTAGTGAAGTTTTTGACATAAATTGGGTCAAGGAAGACATTGAGCCCATTGTATCTGATAAACCTAAAGTTCAGAAACACCAATTATAGCCACATGAAGACTCTGACTTTGATGACACATTATATGATCACTTTGATTAGGTACCAACATCTAATCTAATCAGACTTCAATGTTGCTTTAATAGGTACCAACATCTAATCTAGCTTTAATATTGTTTTAATAATAAAATCTCTACTGCATAACTGTGCAATATTTCCTGATTAATGTACTATATGGTGCTAAAATGTTAAAATTCCCATACTATATGGTGCTAAAATGTTAAAATTCCCATACTATATGGTGCTAAAATGTTAAAATTCCCATACTCTTGGACAAGTAATTTCTTAACTGTCTAGTTATTTAGTGGTCTTCTATATATTATAAGTGCTGATCATTATTCTGTATTTCTATGTGATAGGTGCATTTTGAAATGAGGAAATGGCTGCATGCAAACAAAAGTCTTGAAGTGGCTGCTCTAATTGGGATTATCTACAGCGGTATTTTGTTTCCTTGAAATCAAAAACACCTTAAGAATCATGAAATTGTATTGGCAAATATTATTATTTATTTTTATGATTCTTGTCTTGAGTCAAAATTTTTATAATGAACTATCTAATCACCATTGGAAATTCAATAGGGCTGTACAACTTATCTGTACTATTTTCAAGAATGTGGTGTTTTTGTCGTAGCTGTTATAGGTTTCTAATATAGTGTTACATTTTAAAATATTTTACTTGACTCACATCCTCCTCTCTTTGTTACTCATTTTTCAGCTTGAGTTCATCGATATTATCAAGTCAGCCAAAGTAAAGAAATAGCGAGAACAGTGAGTTTTTATATGTTTTTCTCTTTATTACCTCTCTTTGCTTTTAATAGCTATAGTATTGATATTTGTCTTGAGAGTTGTTTTAATATTTGATTTTGTATAAGTTAAAAATAAAGTCATTTAATATTATTTTATTTATTGAAGAGCTTGAAACTCATTCAGCCATGTGGTTTAAGAGAAAGAAACACTATGTGATATTGACATTAGTGAAGTCTTGTATAGAAATTTTGATAAATGAGGACTATGATGACATCCTTAAAGCTAAAATGAGTTATTATTATTCATTCAGTTTTTTAATTCTTGTGAAGCTATAGTATGATTTTTTTGCTGCTTGTATTATTATAATAAGATTTAATAAGAAGTTATTTTCTTTTAGATTACATAAGATTTTCATTTGATAAATTAATTATAATTTATGATAAATTTGATAGATATTCTATGCTTATACTTCTATATTTTTTTTTCCAGATATCTTACACGAAGACAATGGAGAAACAAACAGCCATAACTATTGCAAAAAATAGTATGCAGCTAAGGAAGATGCATTTTGAGAGATGTCAAAAAGAGAAAGAGATAGTAAAATTTAAATTGGAGAAAGATGAGGAGAGAAAGAAGTTTGCACCCCATTCAGATGTGTTGCAAGAGACAAGAAAAGGTAGTGCAGGAACCTCCATTCAAAAGATAAAAAATAGGAACTTCCATTCGAGGGTACCATCGTTCAAAGAGGAACCTGCAACTTCTAAAAATGTAAAGAGTAGTACTAAGGTATTACAATGAAACAAACTAAAATTAATTTTTTTATTTGGAAAAATAGTTTAAGTTAACTCATGGTTCTTTATTATTATGAATAGGTGGTTCAAACAAAAGTTATAGGAACTCAGTTATTCAATCAGCAGAATAAAGTATCAATAACAAACAGTAATGTAGGGTGTCATAAAGACAAAAGTAGGCAACAAACTGCGTCATATTGTAAAAAAGTAATTGATAGTCAAATATTATTACATAATTTTGGGTTTCTGGGAAAGGTAAGAGTACTTCAAATAACAGACGGAAAGAAATCAATACCAATGCAAGTAATCTGTTTAGCCAACATTATGAAGGTGTTAGAGAGGAAAAGGTTACTATAATACAAATTAGTGGACAGAAGCTTGGTAATTTTGATGGAGAATCTAAACAACAAAAGACTCAGAAGAAGAAAAAAATTATTCCTTTATGTTCTGCTAGTTCGATGAGAGAGTTGCTTGAAAAGGAAGCTTGGTAATTCATGTTGTTTGTTATAGAAAGTTTTTACATGCTTTGGCTTGTTTTATATGATGTTCTGGACTTAAAAAAAGAAAGTAAAGGCCCATGGTAGGTCTTTAGATGAGCAACCAATAATTGAACTAGATGAAAATGGAGACTTAAAGGGACCACCGGCTGCAGTTTCTGAACTGAGTAGCTTCTTGGGGACAATGACAAGAAATGCCCATTGGTGCCCCCTGAATTACACAAATTGGAATGCAATACCTAAGAAAGAAACAACATTTTGGGATTATGTAAAGGTTAGTGGAATGTATAATAGGATTTTTGACTTCTGCATACTTTATTTATTTGTTTTTATGCTTACTTTATGTAGTTGCACTTAGGAAAAATTTGATATTCCGGATGAAGGCATGACAGTTCGCCTATGAATCATGAATGACGTGTGGAGGAAATGGAAGCACTATCTCAGATCACATATATATATATATAACAGTTACCAAACAAAAAGGGATAGATTGAAGCATTTGCCAACGTCTGTACCGATACCTCACGTTTTGGAGTTATGTGCATATTGGAACCGCCAACAAACTATTGTAAGCTTCATTTCCTGCATAATAAATTACTTTTACAACATAACCACTATTATTAAGGAGATTGATTCTTTAAGCTACATTCATTTAATGAAATTACTATTTATACTAAAGGGAATCAAATATAACTTGTGAATGTTTAATTATTATAGTAAGTTTTTGAAATTATAGGTTTAAGTTGTATACAAATTATTTTTTTAGTGATTGTTGCATACACATCAATATATGATCATTATGACCTTATTATTATTATTATTATTATTATTATTATCATATAGACAATTTCTACAAAGAATGCTTGTAAAATTAAGGGATACACGTTGTGGCATCGAAAGGGGAGCAAAAGATTCTCTGTGATCAGGGAGAAACTGGTAAGTCATTAATTAGTATATTTTACATATTAATAAAATCTTCTTTGCACTAGTTAAGTTAAATTACTGTTGATGGTGATATGGAGGTGTTATATAGTTCAAGTTTAGGCTTTGACTTTGAAAATATCATTTCTGATTTGTGATTTAGTAGTATTTAGTATAAAATATATATTTTATTTAATAAGTTTGGGTTTAGGCTTCTTGGCATTGTAGATATTGATTTTTTTTTTTGTATATTTATTTTTATATATTTCGGCATTACTTATGTTATTTTAGAAGAGTGAGAACTATATTTTTAATCAACTCAAGTTGTTATGTATGGACTACTTGGTGTCTTAATTTATTTTTTTATAAAATTGAACTAACAAATAATTGAGTGTAATGTTGAAGTTTATTAGTTGTTGATTTGGTTTCTGTGTAATGTTGTAGTTTTATGATAGGAATTAAGAAAATATAAGGTACAAATGTGTGAATTAGTTGGTTGTGTTGCATGTTGCTTTATTTGGACTGTGTTATTGTTTGTAGCTTGCTCTATAGTATTTTGCTTTTATGTAAACTTTTTTTTTAATATATTGGAAGAGAAAATGAATCTTTTTAGGTCATAAAAAGACTTATATAAGGCGATTGATTTGCTAACTAGCTGATTCTAAGTTTTGGCTATATAACAGAGTGAAACTGTTATCATGAATATGTTTTTATTTTTTGACATTGTGTACCTTCTTTTTTGTACATTCTTACTTTATGATATGGTAAGTCAATTAAAATTGTTATGCTTTTATACTGTGAAGTTATTATGAACAATAGGCTTTTTAGGAACTTTCGATTTAGTAAATTCTTATTTGTTCTTCTTGTAAAGAGACAATTCTGTGATTTTTTTTTTAAATTACTATTTTTTTTCTTTCTTAGTTAATGAGATTATAAACTAGAGTGTTGTCTTTTGAATTAGATTAGGAATGGTTTAGTTTGTTCACTTCTTATGTTGAGTGTATGTGAAATTTTGTTATTAATTGAACTCATATATTGATCATTTCTTGTGTTGTATGTTAATAATATATTCTGTGCATTATTTAAATTGAACTGTGCATTATTTAAGTTGAACTATCATTGGGCTTCTAAATTTTATAGCGTGATGCAAAAGAAAACTATGAAGAATCTACCCTAGTAGTGATGTTTATTAAAACTAGGTCAGTTGAAGGCAAGGCTAATTCTGTGGTGACACAAGAGACCATGGTAAGTTTTTTATGTTCAATATATGTTATTTCCAAATTCATATAAATTAATTTTAATGTAAGTACAATGCACTGCCTCTTTTTTTATTTATTTATTTTTTATTTAATAGGAAAAGCTTCAATCCTACACTAAGGAGGGAAAAACACATGATGAGGCATTTATAGAGGTTTTTGGGTAGGAGTATCCTGGTAGAGTGCAATGTGGTGGGAGGATGTTAATACCATCACTTAAGAAGAAAAATGAGGAAATACGTACTTTGGAAGCAAAACATGCGACAAAGTTGGCTGCATTTAAGAAGAAACAAGAAGAAATGGAGGATAAACAATGACAACTGGAGGAGAAACAAAGAAAGGCTTAAGAGATGCAAATGAAAATAGAAGAGAGACATAGGCAGTGGCAACTCCAAATGAAGGAACTACTGGCACAACAGAATCCTATATTGCTGAAGTTTATCCATTAGCTGGTCAGGTACATTAGTAAAAAAAATTTTATTTTTACAAAAAAAAACAAAAAACAAAAAATTGAAACTGCATATTATTTAGATACATGTGATGTGTGCACAAAATAATGAAGGATATTAAAATTTATAATGCCTTAATGATTTATTTTTGAATAATTTGATGAAAGTTGTGAATTATGAAGTGACATATTATCTATATACACAATTATACCGGTGGTTGTTAAGGTGTGTTTTTTACTTCTAATTTCATCAATGTAAGTAAATGAGGATGCTAATTAGGATGGACAAGAAAGTGGTATTGCATAATAGGAGAACTGATGTTGTAGAATCAAATTGCCTTTTCATTGTTTTTTTTTCGAGTATTTATGTAGTTTCGCTCCTAAAAATGATGCTGAAATTTGTGTGATAAAATGAGAACTTGTTTTATTTTATATTAATTTATGAATGGTTGTATAGGGATCTTTTGTTATTTTGGTTAATATTTTAATATAGGCTTTTGTCAAATTTTCATTTTGCTGTCAAATTTCATTTCTTTGTTGTAAAGGAGAACATACCGATGTCATTATACAAATTGATTTGAGCATCATCAATCTGAATATATAATTAAATATGGGAACAGTTTTACCACCGCTTCCTAAACTAAAATGGAAACTGTACTCCAAAAGAATTATATGGGAACATATTTACACCATTATCATAATTAAAAAAAAAATTCATTAAAGAGCCCAAAAATCCGTTCCCTAAAGGGTCCCAAAAAACCAAAATAGATTTTTAAAAAAATAAAACTGTTCCTTAAAGAGTCATGAAAAATGTCACGTCCGTAATCTAGGGTCATCGTCTGCTTATTTTGAAATTTTATTTAATTCTTGGTCTATTTATCGTTCAAGCGTAAAATGGGCATTTTTTAAAAAATGTTGACTTTTTCGGTTTGACCAAACGATTTGACTAATTTGACTTTTGGGTTGGTTTTGAAAGCCATTTGATTTTTGAGTCAATTATGTGATTATTTTTCAAATGGGGTTACTTTTAAATTAATTTGATAAACATGTGGGTTGGTGGTGATGTTAACCATCCATATAAATATGAAAATATGCTTTTAGAATTCATTTTCACCAAAACCTAGAAAGAGTGATTTTTTTTGTATTCTTATTTTCTCTCAAATCAAGAACACACTCTTATGGATTTCTAAGTCACTCTTTTCGAAGATTTCACTTGGGTTTTGTGTGACTTTAATCTCTTCACACCTAGGTAAAAATTTCTATACTTCTTGATTTGAAATCGATTTTTATTCAATTTGGGGATTTAGGCATGAATTAGGATTTGATGATTTGAACTTTGATTTCAACGATTTGACTTAGGGTTTTTGCTTATTATGGTTTGGGTTTTGAAACCCTTAATGTAATTTCGTAAATGGGTGTTAATTGGGTTTTAATTGATTTGAATTGCTCTTTGATATGAACCCTAACTTTTGTGAATTGGGGATTTATGATTTATTCTTGATTTGGTTTAGACGAAGTTGAGGATCGCCGACCGAGTAGATTCGGTTGATTGGATTAGCAAATAAGGTTAGTAGCCCTGTTTACGCCCTCACGATTGTCTGATTTTGTCTATTTGATTGTTCGCAAAATTGGTTAATTGATATAAGCTAGAATCTTATTTGATTAGCATAAAATCAGCTGCATTTTATATAAACTGTGTGGGTATATTGCTACCATTTTATCTGTATATGATCGGACATATGAACTAGTGTCCTTATCTGTCTGTTATCTGTCTGTAATCTAGAATCTGAATTCTGTAATCTGTTAAAGTCCTGTCCTAAGGTTAATACGATAAGACTAGCATGCTGTTAGAGAAAACTAGATGTACATATCGATGCGCGAAAGCGTATATGGCCTTGATTGCCAACCACTTTCTGGATACGACGACATCATTTATGGAGCTTTGCTCATTTCTGGATGCGACGACGTCATTTCTGGGATCTTTGATCCATCTTTGAGGGTTTAACCCTATTTGTCTGATTTCTGTTTCCGATTTTGTTATTAAACTAAGGACTGGCCTGGTAAGTTAAACACTTAAATAATTGGGTAATCTGAACTCTGTGATCATGAACTGTTTCTGCTTCTGATTATGTATGTTTGATATGTTTGGTTTGATTCTGTTGATGCTCGTTATTGTCTTTGGGTAGTATGAATTGGGACTCCTTACTGGCTGTAGGTGTTAGGATTATACCCATTTGATAGTTAGAATTGGTATAGCGAGCGACATAATCTGAACTAGGCTAAAAATATGCCCAGTGTTCGTAACCGGACTGTACACTGGACTAGGTATCGGATTGTCACTTAAAAACTAGAAAACTGGACGTAGGATGGTCTCTGTTCGAGCTCATTACCGAGCTGGTTACAGAAATACAATTTGGTCAGCCTTGAGATCATTAGATTCACTCTCTGGCCGAACTTCTTACTGAACTAGCTACCGAACTGTAGTTCGGTATGAGTCTTTGAAGACTGTTCAACCTCTCTGACCGAGCTCTTCACCGAGTTAGATATCGAATTACAATTCGGTGTGTGCTTGGGAAACTTGAAACTCTCTGACCGAGCTTCATACCAGATTAGGAACTGAACTATCACTTAAACCTTCCTTGGAATCGTATAATTGCTCTCTGACTGAGCTATCTACCGGATTGCTTACCGAAATATTATTCGGTAACTCTGGTGATGCTCTCTGATCGAGCTACCTACCGGACTGTCTACTGAATTAGAATTCAGTAAATATGGTAGTGCTCTCTGATCGAATTACATGCTGGACTGCTTACCGAACTACTATTTGGTTTCGGTCTCTCTTCTGAAAATAATTTGACAACTGTAAAGCCTTTTTCAGACGGTAAATGCAATAATCTGTAATCACTTATCCTAGATCACAAAAAAGGGATATTAATTGGGATAACTTGATTTATTAATCAACTTGTTTGCTTCTGTTTGTACCCTTTGGCTATTAACTAACCTGCATATATGTATGACATGCTATTCTATTTAATAAGACGCATTCTGTGTTTGTTTGTTGGGCATTGGTATACTAACCAGACATCGATAGTCTGACCCTTCGTTGTTTCTATTTTTGTTTTGTATATTTGAACCCTTTTTGGGAATGGAAATTGCTGAGTTCAGACAGACAGGTAGGATAATAGGATATCACTAGCATCGAGCATCACGTGGCATCCTATTCAGACTTGGATTACATTTCTGTTTTACTTTAGCTAGACTTATTTGTGTATTGGTACCCGCTGCATCATGTTTTGGGATTTGTTTCAGATTAAGTATTTTTGAACTCTAAGAGTTTATTCTCGAATTATGTTGGATATATTTTGAACCATTGACTTTGGAATTATAAGAACTGTCTTTCAGCTTTGATTTCTGATTTGCAAGTCTATTATTTGTATAATTATTTTCTGTATCTGTATGTATGTTTGTTATCTGTCTCCGCACCAGTAGCATCCGAACTCTGCGTTCCCTTTCCGTCGGGGCCGGGGTTCGGGTGTTACATTTATTGGTATCACAGCACCGGTTCTCGGTTGTTTCTTGTTGTGCATTAGACTAAGTGTGTTTGTGCATTATTTTCAACACATGACATTGCATACATGACATTTTATTCAAGAATTGAGTCTTAATGGTATCCTTGCTAACACCTACTCTTGAACTTTTTTCAGACCCGTACTCCTTTGATTTGTTGATTTTCATATTACGGCTGGTAGACGCCGTAATATCCCCATTTGACATGACAACAACTCTGGTGAGAATCGTACGTCCGGTAATGCTGCTGCTCAAACTCAGGCCTTTTAGGATATTGCTGCTATCCTCCGTGGGTTGCAGGAGGGAGGAGTTAGGCATGAGAGGTTGGCTATTGAACGCCTTTCTAAGAAGAAGATTGAGTTGTTTAAGGGGACCAGGGATGAAGGTCCTGAAGTGGCAGATAATTGGTTAAGTGATATGTCTCGTGTCTGTGACGAGATCAGGTGCAATGATGCTGAGAAGCTTGAATGTTTGGTTTCCCTTTTTCGTTGTGAAGCAGTACATTGATGGGAAGGAGTTGTTTAGACTTTGGACCCTGAATTTGTGGTCAATTTGGAGTTCTTTCGCGAGTAGTTCAAGAAGAACTATATTGGGCATGCTTGGGCTGAACATAAGAGGGTTGAGTTCCTCTATCTGAAGTAGAGGGACAGATCTGTTCAGGACTACAAGAATGAGTTTGTGAAGCTCTGCAGGTATACACCTGAGATGGTTCCTACTCCAGCTGACCGTTGTAGGAAGTTCAGATATGGGCTGAATTTTGAGATTCAAAAGATGTTGGCTACTTTGAGGACTGATGATTTTCATGAAATGCTTGAAGCTGTTGTGGATATTGAGATGTTGGTCAAGACAGACCAGAAGGGAAACCAAGAGTGGACCTGCTGTGGTTAGTCAACATCATACAAAAGGCAAGGCTCAAGTGCAAAACACTGGAGGTGGTTCAGTTAATCGACCTCGGCCTAACAAGGATACTGAAGGAGGCTCTCAGCCAAATCCATCTGTTGCTAGTGCCCGTACTCAAGGCAATAGAGGTGTGAGTTATCCGGTGTGCACTACTTGCAACCGTCGTCATCTGGGCGAGTGTTTCAGAAAAACTGGTAGTTGCTTCAGGTGTGGTTCTACAGAGCATCTGGTTAGAGATTGTCCTCAGCAGGGTGCTAGTGCTGGTAGAGTGCATGCTTCTAGGGATGCTAGCTCAGTTCAGCGGAATGATAGGCATGCTGCATCATAGCCGAATGCTAGTAGAGGTGGAGCTCATTTTGGAGTTGCTCTTAGGAGGGATTCAGGGACTCCTGCTCGTACCTATGCTCTGAGAGGTTGTGAGGAGGCTGATACTTCTGATGTGGTGACATGTACCTTCTCTATCCTTGACACTCCTATTTATACTTTGTTAGATCCGGGTTCTACGTTATCATATGCCTGTAGTAGTGTCTTAGAGGATAAGGGATGAGAATCTGGTCTGGCTGATAAGGATCTTTATGTCACGAATCCGTTGGGTAATTGTTATGGTTAACCGTGTGTATCGTGATGTTCCAATTGTGATTGGTGGTATTACTTTTTTGGGTGATTTGCTGAAGTTGAAAAGTAATGAGTTTGATGTCATTTTGGGTATGGATTAATTGTCTAGACATGAAACAGTTACTGATTGTAGGGCGGAGAGGATGACTCTTCAATCTCTGCAAGGTTGGGTCACGTTTGCAAGTGATCGTAGGAATCCTCTTGATAAGGTTGTTTCGACTGCTTTGTGTGATAAGATGCTTCGAAGTGGATGCGAAGCATTCTTGGCTCATGTGGTGGAAGTGGATAAGCCACATTCTGATGGGAAGTTCATCCCGACTGTTAATGAGTTTTTGGATGTTTTTCCTGATGAAATTCCGAATTTGCCGCCACAGAGAGAAGTGGAGTTTACTGTTGAGCTGATATCCGCTGGCCGGCCAATGCGCCATGGTTTACTTGACTTATTGGCGCCGCGCAGATGGCAGAATTGAAGGAGCTGAAAGTGCAGTTGCAGAAACTGTTGGATAAAGGCTATATTTGACTGAGTACTTCACCTTGGGGTTCTCCAGTTCTATCTGTGAAGAAGAAAGACAGAACTTTCCGGTTGTGTATTGACAACCGGCAGTTGAATAAGCTTACTGTGAAAAACAAATACCCTCTCCTCATATAGATGATTTGTTTGATCAGTTAAGAGGGGCTAGTGTGTTCTCTAAGATTGATTTAAGATCTGGTTACCATCAGTTGAGGATCCGGGAGTCGGATATTCCTAAGTCAGCATTTCGGACCAGGTATGACCACTATGAATTTTTAGTAATGCCATTTGGTTTGACTAATGCTCCTGTTGTCATTATGGATCTGATGAACAGAGTGTTTAAGCAGTTTCAGGACTAGTTTGTTGTGGTGTTCATTGATGACATTCTGGTGTATTCGAAGCACAAGGAAGAGCATGCTAAGCATATGAGAATAGTTTTGTAGATTCTTCATGAGAAGCAACTTTATGCAAAATGCCCAAATGTGAGTTCTGGATGGAAGAAGTAGCTTTCCTTGGTCATGTGATTTCAAAATATGGCAATAAGGTGGATCCGAAAAAGATTGAGGCTGTAATGGCTTGGAAACCACCTGTAAATGTGACCAAAATAAGGAGTTTCCTGGGTTTGGTGGGTTATTACCGTCGGTTTGTGAAAGGATTCTCCTCCATTGCAGGTCCTTTGACGAAGCTTCTGCATAAGGGAGCTAAGTTCGAATGGACTAGCAAATGTCAGGAACGTTTTGAT
Organism: Cardiospermum halicacabum; assembly: GCA_031304145.1. NCBI lineage: Eukaryota > Viridiplantae > Streptophyta > Magnoliopsida > Sapindales > Sapindaceae > Cardiospermum > Cardiospermum halicacabum. The sequence continues at coordinate 10,599,771 of CM062391.1, read as the reverse complement.
ATGTTGAAGAAGTTGCTTACTGAAGCTCCAGTTTTGGTTAAGCCGTGTGACGTCGGACCCTTACCCGATTATTAACCCGATAAGAGACCAACGTCACCTCATCAAATTACATTTACCAATTAATTATCCATTTACTAATGTCATATATTAATAATCCGTTATTCGAATCATACATCAAAATATTAATTATATATACGTACTAGTAATATTCTTTATACAATACAAGTATTTAATTTACATATCAAGTATCTATATAACAAGTTACACTTTAGACCGTAGGCCAATTCTTCATCAGTTCATCAAACTTCTCTTTATTATATAAGTACACATTCAGATTATGCATATAACTGTATATAACACCATGCATTTTACTTATCATCATTCCTTCTCTTAACAATTTCATTTGCTTCACATGGTAACCTGCCCTAGCCTTTTCCTGAAACCATATCTTCATACATAGAGTGGTCCTTGATGTTTTCCCCCGATTGCCTTTCCTGGATTATTTTTAAATAAAAGAAAAAGAAAACATAGAAAATAAAACGTCAGGCAATAATGCCTGGTTTGTACCCCGTGCCCGGGGCATGCAACACAAATGCTTACCTTTATTTTCAATACAAATCAATAATTCAAACAAGTACACCCAAGATCAATCAATCCATAAAATGATTCCAAACATCATTACAAAGGCAAACTCATTAAAGTTTCCAAGAATCCAAATAATGTAAATTTTCATTTTAGTTTAACTTACATGTGGTTAGTAAGTCATATAGGAATCCATTTATTTCCATATATTCTATTATTTAATAAGATTTCATTTAGCCTTATACTTTTAATCATTTGAGATTTAAACACAACTTATGTTAGTTATTCATTTTCTTATTATTGATAGTCCTCTTAGAATAACCTATGGAGGAAACGGAACTGTTTTGGCCCGAGAGCCGCCGATAGACCCGAAGGCCGCTAATAGACCCGAAGGCCGCCGATAGACCCGAAGGCCGAATCATCATCATCATCGTCTCATTTCATTCAACCTTCAGGGTGAAGTGCACTTCTAGTTCCTAAGGCATGCCTTTCATCCTCTAACGGTATTCTACAAAGGCTATCGCTTCAATTCATCTTTCATATGTTTATACTATTAAATCATTCTTTTATTAAGTACTAACGATACCATCATCATTCGATTCGATGCTAATAATCACATTACTTCTATTTCCAATAAGATGCATAAGCATCCAATATCATCCATAAATTAAACATTTCTTTCAAATATTCTTTTACAAGATCTCTATTTATGTCATCTTTACATTTATGTATAAATTATCTCACATTATACAAGTATGCTATGCTAAACATCAAGTAAAAGTGTTGTTATAAAAGTTTATTATCTAGTGGTAACAATTCCAGTTTTCAAACAAACTGAGTAGTTCGAATTCGATTTGGCATAATTTATTCTATAGGTATTTAATTAACTTCAAACCACTTTTATCATTTCCGTAACTCATTCTTATATGTTATGATGGCTTCACTTGTCATTAATTCAAGGTCAAAATATTTTTAATCATCTCATTTTCACCATTCCAGATTCACTGGAATCTGGGACAGTATTACAAGGCTGATTTCACTTTACTTAAAACCTTATCAAATCAATTCCTATGATCATGATTTTTGGTGTGAGCCTTATTTGAGGTCTTAAATTTCTACTGTTTAAATTTCAGTACATTTTGAGTCTTTTAGATTAGGTTTTGGAATGCCACAAAATTAGGTTACCAAACTGCCCTGTTAGGGACAGTTTGTATGTATTGGACTCTTATCATTAAAAGGCTTATCAAATGACCTTATTTCACTTTCCAATTTTCCAGTCTACTAATACACATGTAAACCAACATTTGTCACTACACAACTTTTTCCAAATAGGCCTCTAGCTATTTTTCACGTTTGTATCAAGTTTTAGACATGCCCTGTTTCAGGACAGTCTGCATGTATGGCCTTTTTGACATCAATTAGGGTATTAAATGGAATTATCTCAGCACCAAATTTTACTCGTTCATACTAGACTTATAAAGGAACATTTTATTCCTGTAGGTCTTGGTCTAATTATATTTCTAACTATTTCTAAAAATTCAACCAAATTAGAGGACAGTTTCAGTATTTTCTGGAGTAGGCTGGAATTGTTATCAAAACCATATCATTTTATTCAAACAAACATCAACCATCACAAATCTATTATTTCTTAGAGCCAAATACTTCAAATAAGTCTCTACGTACTTTGTAGCATATGTCCATGCTTCCAAAAATATTGATCAAAATTGTTTAAACCAACAAACAATTATATACATCACCATAAAAACCATTTTAGCATGCAAATCATATCAAACATGAAACCAACAACAAAACCTTTAGGGCTTAGGGTACAAACCTTATTTGAGAGCCTTCTCCTACACTTGGTCTTGCTCCTTAGGGTCCTCTTTTGGTTCTACTAATCACAAAAACAAGAGTTTAGCATTCCTTATTACAAGTTTCTACCATAAACAATACTAACAACAACCTCATGCTAACTTGGGTACTTTTCTAACTAATACCATAACTTTCAATTTAAGAACATAACCAAGGGCATTATAACCATTCTAATAACATTCTTAACATCTAGAACCATTTCTATACTAAACTAGGATCAAATCACTCATATATGAAAGTTAGGGTTTGAAATCCTTACCTTGCTTCTTGATGATTCTCGATGTAATTGATGTTATAAGCTTGTTCTTCTTGGTTTGATGGTGTTTCTATGATGTAGCAAGAGTATGGAAGAGGTTTTGAGAGTTAGATGGAGGAAGAAGAAGAAGAAAAATGGAGATGGAGGATCTTAAGTGGTGGTTGGCCAAAGGAAAAATGGAGAGAAATGGAGAGAGCTTGAGAGAATTTTAGAATGGTATAGAATTCTCTAGATAACTCCCCCTCCCCCATTAAATACTAACCTCTTCATGGACAAGTTCAATTTATTCCCTCACCTTTCTAATAATTTCATTTCACTAGGAGGACAATTACCAATAACCACTACAACTTCAATCTATTTGTACTTAGGTGAAAACTTTTCATTTTAATGCATCTATACCCTTGGACCAACTTTGACTTGCCCTAAATTAATTAAGAATTAACTTTTAACCCAAATTAAACTTGGAAATTAAAGAACATAGCCAAAATTTTCTATAACACCTTTAATGCATTTTACCACATCCTATGTGTAAAATGACTGAAATGCCCTTGGATTTTCCTAAAAATTACCATTATGCCACTAGTACCCAAGTTGCACGTCTTATGGTTCTAAATTATCTCTAATAGCTTATTCGCTATTCTAATAAAGGAATAAAAATTCTATCGAAAAATTCTACCCTATAATTGCGGACCTTACAAGCCGGTTGAAGGGTTGGACTATATTGTGTACAGTGATGCTTTACTGAACAGTCTTAGTTGTGTGCTTATGCAAGGCTGGAATGTGATTGCTTATGCATCAAGGCAATTACGGACTCATGAGCATAACTATCCTACTCATGATCTTGAGTTGGTTGTAATTGTCTTTGCATTTAAAATTTGGAGGCATTACTTGTATGGAGCGAAGTGTTTTGTGTATACGGATCACAAGAGTTTGTAGTATCTACCTGTTAAGAGGGATTTGAATTTGAGACAGCAAAGATGGGTTGAGTTTCTGAGGGATTATGATATGGAGATCAATCATCACCCTAGTAAAGCTAACGTGGTAGCAAATGCTCTTAGCCACAATCCATGCATGCTTTGTATACCATGATGGCCAGATTGAGTCTCATTTTCCCTTTCTTTCATGAGCCAACTTGACCTCATTTTCCCTATATAAGCAATTCGGAGATTCTAAGGCAGAGAATTAGACCGTTTGAGCTTAGGAACCACTAAGTGTTGTTTAGTGTATGAATGAAGTTCAATGATCGTGAGGTCCTTAAAATTTTCTTAATACGTGCTTGTGAAACACTAGAATCACATTTGCCTTGGTACGTAACTCTGATTCTTAAAGTGACTAGTGTTTTGTGTGAGTAACCTTTAGGATTCTGAGTGATCAAACACCTATGAAAGACTACAGTGAGGAAGTAGTTTCAAAACTCTAATACTTGGATCTTCTCAGATACTTTATAGCATGAAGAAAATGACTAGTTTTAAGTTAGTTGATTTGAAATTTTGAAAAAAGAGCTAGTAACTTTTTGGAAATTTTCAAAACATGTCTGATAAGTTGCTTTGGATTATGATAAAGTTTGCACTGATTGCTGTCTTAGTAGATTTTCTGGGTTAGTTTGCTCGAGGACAAGCAAATGGCTAAGTTAGGGGTAATTGATAAGTCTAGAATTTACCTAAATTTATCTATGTTTTATGAGCTTAAATGTAAAGGAATTGAGTTTAAAAGATGAAAAGGTTGAATATATTTCTGGTGATTTTAGACTTTTATCTCTGAGATAGGGACTTGGATTAAAATATTTCGGGAAGGAGCTAACAATTGTAATTTTCAGAAGAAAGAGGGACCATTTAGAATTTCATCCAGAGTCGGCAAAGGTGGCGAAATGATTGGTGATCGCCTGTATAAATCGCTAGTAGTTGAAAGGAAAAGGTGATGAGATAGGGCGACGTAATAACGATCTCTCCTTGAAGTCTAAAGTTCATGAGGCGAGTTACTTTTATGAGTCGCCAATCTTGGTAAGATCTTGAGGTGCTAAAGGAAGAATCTCACCAGATTTTGAGGCGATATCTGGGCAACAAATGAGTACGTCACCAGGATCTAATTATTGAAAGGCGACATTTGTATTATATCGCCTAGGATGTTCACAATGCAAAAATGGTGTGGCGGGAAAAGCTTAACTCGCCTAAGCATCAGGCAACATATAAAGGCTATATTGAGAACATTTCGCCTCTGATGAGTTATAGCTTGGCGAACGAGACAAGCGAGATTTCTGGAAGTCGTTGATTTCAGGCGAAGGAACAGGCGACATAAATGAAGGAAGTTATTACTTCACAAATTGTGTTTCTTTAACGTTTTTATTTCAAAATTGCCACTGAGCAAAACTCTATAAATGGGAGCTCAGATGAAGCAATGAAAATCTTTTGTTAAACCTTTTGATATTCTGTTATTCTTAGAGAAAAAGTTCTAGATTCTTCTATACGCTTTATTCAATATTCTCAGAGTAGTTTCTTGAAGCAGTTTTGTACTCTGTTTCTTGTGATCATTGAGATTTAGCTTGAAGGTAGCGAAGCAACAACTGTGACAGAGTCTAACTTCTATCTTCTTTGGTAAGATTTCGATCTTAGAGCATATTGATGATGATTTGTTCTTTAATTGAATATATTGAAGTAGATATGCTAAGCTAAAAGCTCTTTTGATTTGCTAACTTCTGTTGTTGATGATCATTCTAATTGTACGATTCTTGTTCAGTTATAGTCAGATTTACTTGAATTTCACGAGCTTATTGAATTACAAGAACGAGAGTTATGTAATCTTGTTGATTTAAAGCTTGATTTAGACCAGAGATGGCGATGAGGTTCCAGATCTACGAACATAGGATCATAGATCTAGAGATAGAATATAGATCTAGTTTTCTACATATTATGCTTAGCAGTTATATATGTTGTAGTATAGAGATATATGCAACTGTATAATTGAGATTTGTTAAATTGAATCGAGAGATCTTTTAATAGATCAATGATGATGATCTAGAAAGTAAAACTGTGATTTAGAGTTGAAGAGTGCATAAGAAGTTAATTGGTAGCAGAGATTAGTGAATCAGATTATTCATCGTTGAGATCATTTGTAGAATAGAATATCGATTTATGTTTTAATCGAAAGAATGTCATTAGTGTCTATAATTCAAATCAATTCTATGATTTCTATGATTCGATTTGAAAATAGATTCTCTTAGCAATTCAGTTTAGATCTTAATCTCAATCTTGCTTCTTAGTTGACAATCCCTATGGAGACGATATCTTAAATACTACATTAGACGTTGATAGGAGTTCTGTTTAGTTACTGTGATATTACATGTCAGAAAAATCCTCATCACCGAGATCAGTACTACCACAAATGCGAAGGGGATATAAACAAAGCCAATGGCCACCGGGGTTCACACATTTCAACGCTACTCGAGAACAAATCCTATTAGCAGTCAAGCAAAAAGGGCTTCTGAGAAAACCAAGTTCAATCCGTGGTGAGATCTCGAGGTGGGATAAACAAAGGTATTGCGAATTTCAAGAAGATTTTGGTCATCACACATCATATTGTTATAGCTAGAAACGAGAAATTCAAGACTTATTAACGAAGGGTATCTTGGGGAATTCCTCACCAAAGTGAGAGGGGAGACCTTGGAAAGAAAGAAAGCTAAGCTAAATAGCGACAATGACATAAAAGGAAAAAGGAAGTTGGGGAAGGAAACCGTAATTCATACCATCAACGGAGGTTCTAACTTGGGAGAAGACTCCTATCGTTCATGGAAAAGCTATGCAAGAGAAATTGGGCGACAGAGCGCAGCGGGTATGATCTTAACAAACCATATGAACCCAAGAAGGACACGAGAATATTATCCTTAAGTGGCCTTTAACGAAGATGATGATGAAGGGGTATGTTATCCGCATGATGATCCGATGGTAGTTACACTGAAAATCGCAACTAATAAGGTAGCCAGGATTCTGATAGATATGGGAAGCTCTTGTGACATAATCTATCGAGATGCATTGGAAAAGATGGAGTTGGGAAACGTCATGGTGAAACCAGTTAGCACCCTATGTACGGATTCGCTGGCTAGGTGGTGATACCAATGGGGTCTTTGGTCCTGCCTGTGATTATAAGAGAAGGCCTAATAAGGAAGACTTTCATGATAGAATTCATGGTGGTTGATTGTCCAGGAAACTTCAACATCATATGAGGGTGACCTTTCTAATTTAAGGCAAAGGCAGTGGTATCAAATTCCCAATATGAGATGAAGTCGGCAAAGTAAGGGGGGATCAAGAATCCGCAAGGAGGTGCTATGCGGAATCAGTAAAGAGACATGAGATATCAATAACACATCTTAAAAAATCTTAGGAATCGGAGATTGGAGGAGAAAAGGAGAGCAAATGAGACAAGGGGCTGGAGGAAGTTTGGATACGAGAGATTGATGAAACCAAAGTTTTCAGAATCGGTTCTCATTTGGGGCTCGAAATCAAAAAGACGTTGATCGATCTATTGAGGGATTATAATGATGTATTTGAATGGACACATGAAGAAATTCCTGGAATACACTCGTCCATCTCAACTCACCGACTGTGTGTAGATCCAAATGTGAAGTCAAAGAAGTAAAGGAGAAGATCATTCAACCAAGAAATGAATGAAGCGATCAAAGAGGAAGTAAATAAGCTCATGGAAGTCGGTTTTATACGAGAGGTTGAATATCCTGAATGGATAGCAAATGTTGTACTGGTAAAAAGGATGAACGGAAGTTGAAGAATGTGCGTAGACTTCATCGATCTTAATAAATCTTGTCCCAAGGATAGCTTCCCACTTCCCAGAATAGATCAATTTGTCGATGCAACATCAGGATTTGGCTTGTTAAGCTTTATAGACGCGTTTGCAAGATATAATCAGATAAAGATGTTTGAGCCGGATCAGGAGAAAACAACATTCATAACAAACCAAGGACTCTTTTATTATCAAGTAATGTCATTCGGTTTAAAAAATGCTAGGGCTACATATCCTAGGTTAGTAAATCGACTCTTCAAAAATCAGATAGGGAAAACTATGGAAGTGTATGTTGACGATATGATCACCAAATCTGAGAAGGCTGACGAACATGTAGCTTACCTCAGGGAAACTTTCATAGTCTTGAGAGAGCATGGAATGAACTTGAACCCGAACAAGTGCACATTCGGAATGAAGTCTAGCGAATTCCTTGGCTATGTAGTCCATGAAAGGGGTACAGAGGCCAATCGAGACAAAATAAGGGCCATTATTGAGATTAATTCACCAAGCAAGTTGAAGGATCTTCAGAAATTGACTGGATGCGTTGCAGCCCTGAACCGCTTCATATCAAGAGCTATTGACAAATGTCATCCTTTCTTCAAAGCCATGAGTAAAGGGAAGAGAAGCAGTTGGGATGAAGAATGCGAACAAGCTTTCCTGGAATTGAAGAAATATTTGTCAGAACCACCGCTACTAAGTAAAGCAGAAGAAGGAGAAAAACTCAATTTGTACATGTTAGTGTCTGAAGCCGCACTGAGCTCGGCGCTAATTTGGGAAGACTCTGGTGGAGTGCAAAGGCCAGTCTACTACACGAGCAAGGGGCTGATAGAAACGGAAAAAAGGTATGCAAAACGAGACGTCTCAGGAAGACTGGTGAAATGGACCATGGAGCTGAGGGGGTATGATATAGAGTATAAGCCAAGAAAAGCCATAAAGGGACATGCTCTAGCTGACTTTGTGGCGGAACCAAGCTTCTCAGGAGGCCCCAACCAGGAGGCAGCCGAACCTCATACAAAATGTCTAAAAAAAACAGACAAAGATGGAGGAGTCGAGAAGAAAATGTTACCTGCCGAACCAAGATGGGAAATGTTTGTTGACAGATCAAAAAATGCAAATGGAAGTAGAGCAGGTATTGTACTTCAGAACCCTAAGGGAAGCAGAATGATGATAGTCTTGCGATTCCAATTCCAAATAACGACTTACGAGGCAGAGTATAAAGCATTACTAGCCGGACTACGATTAGTGTTAGCACTCAAAGTGAAAAATATAGTAGTGAAAAGTGACTCCCAGCTGATTGTAAACCAAGTGATGGGAGAGTACCCAGCAAGGCAAGATAACATGATAGCTTATTTAAATGAGGTAGGAAAATACGCTAAGCGATTGGAAGGCTTTTAAATTCAGCGGATACCAAGGGAAAAAATGAGTGGCAAATCATATTGCTAAACAGGCCTCAGACCCTGAAGCTTTGATGCTGATAAGTCTAGAATTAACATATGTTTTAGCATCTTTTATGAGTATAAATATAATGAAATTGAGCCTAAAAGATGAGATATTGAATGCATTTCCAGTAATTCTAGACTATTTTTGCTGAGACAGGGACTTGGATGAAAAGTTGTGGAAAATAAGCTAAAACCTGCAATATCAGAAGAAAGAAGGACCAAATCAGAATTTCATTCAAAGTCATCAACAATGGCGAAACGTTCATGCTGAGAGAAGGATTCGCCTAAAGACATCGCCACTGAATTCTTGAGGGAGACGATGAAGCAAGAGATGTAGAAAAGAACTCGCCTCAAGGCTAAAATAATGAAAGGAGAATCAGAATGTTATCGCCTATGAATATCGCTACTTTAAGCTGAAGACCAGGCGATGAAGATTGGATGTTGCCTAAGCTCTAGATGATATATCAGGCGATTTGGAAAATAATTCGCCTGAGAGGATGACAGTTCGTCAGTTTTCCATTCCACCAGTTGATGGCATGCCACAGACCATCAACTTACCAGCAATAACAACTGAAAATTTTGAGTTGAGATCTGGACTTATTCAGATGGTTTAGCAGAATAAGTTTGGACGAGGAGCTACTGAGGATCCTAACCAGCATCTGAACACTTTTCTGCATTTGTGCAGTACATTTCGACACAATGGAGTAACAGAAGATGCAGTTAAACTTCGACTATTCCCATTTTCCTTGAGTAACAAAGCTCACACTTGGCTCTACTCTTTACCACCAGGTTGCATTAATAACTGGGAGGATTTAGTCAAGAAGTTCTTAGCTCGCTATTTTCCACCCATGAAGATGGTAAAACTGAGAAACATGATATCATCTTTTCAGTATGTGGATGGAGAGTCACTCTATGAGAGCTGGGAGAGGTATAAAGAGCTGATTAGGAGATGTCCACACCATGGCATAGCATCTTGGAGCATCGTGATGACATTTTATAGTGCCATGCTTCCTCTGATCAAAATGCACATTGATTCCTCAACTGGAGGATCAATAATGGATAAAGAACCAGATGATGCTCATGACTTCATCGAATTGCTGGCAAACAATGATTTTGGATGGAATGAAAGGGAAAAGGCTGCAACTAAGAAGCAGTTTGGAGTTTTTGAGTTGGAGTCTTTCAATGCATTATCTGCTCAGATAGCATTGTTGAATAAGAATATGGACAATATGGCAGTCAATAAAGGCCATCCAAAGAAGACTTCAGCCAATTCTGTTGAAAAATAGAAGACTACTCTGGCAGACTATGCTCAGGAGGCAACATTTGCTGATGATGAAGATGAGCCAGAGGAGTCAGAACAAGTAAATTATGTGAATAATAATTATGGAAACCAGCAGAGGCCATACTATCAACAAATGAATCAACCCTATCAAAATCAGGGTTATTACCAAAGAAATCCTCAACCTGGTTACCAATAACAAGGACAGTCTCAGTATCAGCCGATGGGACAAAAGAAGCCTAGTATGGAGGACCTTCTAATCAAGTACATTGAGAAGACTGATGCTGTTCTTACCAATCATACCACTTCAATTAAAAACTTGGAGACTCAGATGGGGCAACTTATACAAGTTCTGAATCAGAGACCTCAAGGAGCACTTCCAAGTGACACTGTGCCCAACCCAAAGGTTAAAGATAAATCCAAGGAGGAAGCACAAGTGCATGCTATTACACTGAGAAGTGGGAAACAACTGGAGAACTCTAAGGAAAAGAAAAGTTATGAGCCTCCTGTGCAAAAGAAGGAAAATGAAGAAATCAGCAAAACTGTTACAAAAGAACAAGAGGCTGTGAAGATTGCCTTACCTTTTCCTCAGAGAGAAAATAGGAAGAAGCTGGATAAGCAGCTTGAGAAGTTCTTGGACATGATGAAGCAAATCCATGTCAACATCCCATTCACTGAGGCATTAAAACAAATGCCTGTCTATGCTAAATTCATGAAGGAGCTGTTGTCAAATAGAAGGAATTTAGCTGATGTGGGATGCATTAATGTGAATGAGAGTGTGAGCCAGATTGTCAAATATGAGATTCCAAAGAAGGAGAAGGATCCTGGCAAGTTCACCATACTTTTGACCATAGACAACAGATTCAAAGGAAGAGCTCTTTATGATTTAGGAGCCAGTATAAATTTGATGCCTCTCGCTATCTATGAAAGGTTGGGAATAGGGCATTTCAGACCTGAGAATGTCTTATTACAGCTTGCTGACAGATCTTTCACCCATGCAAAGGGAGTGGTTGAAGATGTAATAGTCACAGTAAATAAATTCATGTTTATTGTAGACTTTGTAGTGCTTGATATGGAGGTAGATGAAGATGTACCTCTATTACTGGGGCGACCATTCCTGAGAACAAGCCGAGCAATGATAGATGTGGCAAATGGTGAACTCACACTCAGAGTTAATGGAGAGGAAGCTAAATTCAGTCTTTTGGAGTCATTAAAATTTCCATACGATTTTGATGAAGTTAAAAGTCTACAACTAACAGCTGATGAGGAACTGATGGAAAAAATTCTCACATTGAGAAGTTCTGATCTACTGAACAATGTATTGATCAATAAAGTGGATATGGATATTCCAGAAGAGAGTGCTTACAGTGGTGAGCTGGAATGCATGACTTCTCACTTTGTCCTCAACGTTAGTGATTTTCCACCATTAGTTGAACCAATGCTACCCTCAATTGAAAAACTACCACAATTGGAACTGAAGGCTCTTCCTAGTCATCTCAGGTATGCATTCCTTAATCCTAAGGATTCTAGCTTACCTATTGTGAATTCAAATGATTTAGCAGATGAATAAGAAGAAAGTCTACTCCAAATGGTGAGGAAATACAAGAAGGCCATTGCATGGATAATAGCTGACATTAAAGGAATCAACCCCACTTTCTGTACAAGATTATCTTGGAGGACAAACATACATCTAAGATACAACCTCAGAGAAGATTGAATCCAACCATGAATGAGGTTGTGAAAAAGGAAGTACTGAAACTCCTTGATGCATGTATTATTTTTCAAATATCAGATAGTGAATGGATTAGTCCAGTGTAGTGTGTGCCAAAGAAGGGAGGGATTATTGTGATTAAGAATGAAATAATGAATTGATCCCTACTAGAACTGTCACAGGGTGGCGCATGTGTATAGACTATAGAGCTTTAAATGATGCCACTAGGAAGGATCACTTTCCCCTTCCCTTCATAGAAGAAATGTTAGATAGACTAGTAAGACACCCTTATTTTTGCTTTTGGGATGGTTATTTTGGATATAACCAAATCTCCATAGCACCTGGTGATCAACACAAAACAACTTTTACCTGTCCTTTTGGAACCTTTGCTTATAATAGGATGCCATTCGGACTGTGTAATGCATCAGGAACATTTCAGAGGTGTATGGTAGCTATCTTTATTGATTTCACAGGCAAGTTTTTTAGAAGTTTTCATGGATGATTTTTCCATTATTGGAGACAGTTTCAATGATTGCTTGAATAATCTTGAAAAAGAGCTTAAAAGATGTGAGGAAACAAATTTAGTCCTTAACAGGGAAAAATGCCATTTTATGGTAAGAGAGGGTATTGTGCTAGGTCATAAGGTGTCTGCTAGAGGATTAGAAGTAAACAAAGTAAAAATTGATGTGATTGCCAATTTACCTCCTCCTGCCAATGTGAAAGGCATTACAAGTTTCTTAGGACATGTTGGGTTCTATAGGCTTTTAATAAAAGATTTTTCAAAAATAGCTAGACCCTTGTGTGTTCTATTAGAAAAAGAGAAGAAGTTTGATTTTACTGATGATTGTTTGAAAGCTTTTGTGCAGTTAAAAGAAAAACTTGTTTCAGCACCAGTAATAATTCCACCAGATTGGAACTCTGAATTTGAAATCATGTGTGATGCATCTGACTTTGCAGTAGGTGCAGTGCTAGGACAGAGAAGGGAGAGGCTATTCAGAGTCATTTATTATGCTAGTAAATCGTTGGTGGAAGCTCAGAGAAATTACACCACCACTGAAAAAGAATTGCTAGCTATAGTATTTGCATTGGATATGTTTAGATCATACATTTTAGGGTCTAAAATTATCATTCATACTGATCATGCAGCATTGAGATATCTATTTGCTAAGAAAGAATCAAAGCCTAGGTTAATAAGATGGGTACTCTTGTTGCAGGAGTTTGATATTGAAATCAAAGATAAAAAGGGCACTGAGAATGTAGTAGCTGATCACCTTTTAAGACTGCACGTTAAAAACATGGAAGCTCAAGTTGATATAAATGAACAATTCCTAGATGAGCAACTATACTTATGTGAGGTAACATTTTATCCATGGTATGCTGATTTTGCAAATTACTTGTCATGTAAAGTGTTGCCTGAAGGTTTAAACAGTCATCACAAGAAGAGGTTTCTTCATGAGGTCAAGAGGTACATATGGGATGAACCTTATTTGTTTAGGAGATGTGCAGATCAAGTACTGAGACGTTGCATCCCATATGAAGAGACCTTTAACATTCTTAAGCACTGTCATTCATCAGAATATGCAGGGCTTTTTGCTGGAACGAGAACTGCGGCCAAAATTTTAGTGTGTGGTTTCTATTGGCCTTCAATCTTTAAGGATGCCCACGCATTTGTAGCTAATTGTGATACATGTCAGAGGATGGGTAATATCTCCAAGAGGCAAGAAATGACTCAGATTTATATCCTAGAAGTAGAATTATTTGATGTTTGGGGGATAGATTTTATGGGGCCATTTCCTTCATCCAACAAGTATGAATACATACTTGTTGCTGTGGATTATGTATCCAAGTGGGTAGAGACAGTTGCTTGTGTGACTAATGATGGAAAGGTAGTGGAGAGGTTCTTGCAGAAGAATATCTTCACTCGTTTTGGCATACTCAGGGTACTTATAAGTGATGGAGGGTCTCACTTCTGCAATAAATTGTTAGAAAATGTACTTAAGAAATATTAAGTGATTCATAAGGTTACCACAGCTTATCATCCATAAGCAAATGGGCAAGTGGAAGTTTCAAACAGAGAATTGAAAAGAATCCTGCAAAAGACTGTGAATGAGTCCAAAAAAGATTGGAGCTTCAAGTTAGATGATGCTCTGTGGGCTTACAGAACAGCTTTTAAGACTCCCATTGGAATGTCACCATTCAGAATGGTGTATGGTAAAGGATGTCATTTACTAGTGGAGTTAGAGCATAAGTCATACTGGGCTGTTAAGCTACTGAATATGGACTATGAGAAGGCAGGAAAACAGAGACTTCTACAACTTGATGAGATGGATGAATGGCACCTTGAAGCCTATGAGGATCATGCATTGTACAAGCAGAAGATAAAGAATTACCATGACAAGAAGATTGTCAAGTGAGAGTTAAAACCTGGACAATATGTGCTGCTCTACAATACCAAACTAAGCTTATTTCCAGGAAAATTGAAGTCTAGATGTTCTGGACCTTTTAAAGTGAAGAGTGTTTCCCCTTATGGAGCTGTTGAATTATTTGATAACAAGTCCAATGATTCCTTTGTAGTGAATGGGCAGAGACTTAAGCATTACTTAGGGGGAGACATCTACAGGACGAGAGATATTCTATATATCTCAGATCCAGTGGAAACAATGGAAAATCAGTAGTAAACTTGCCATGGTCGATGCTGACGACCTTAAACAAAGCATACTCCTTACACAATTTAATTTTATATTGACTTTATGACATAATTGTCTTAAATTGTGTAAGATTTTGACTAACCAAGTTCATATTTTGCAAAAGAATTGTTGTTTTCAGATGAACTTGAATTTTGAAAGAGGAGGCGAGATATCATCATTATTGCTTAACATCTCGCCAATACAGTCCTCTAAGTGGCGAGGAATAAACTTATCTCGCCTTTAAGAATGTTTTGAAGATGACGAATTGTGGGATTTCGCCATGTTTTATCACCTAGGTAGTGGCGAGACTGGATAATCACACCAAACACTTCGCCTAGTATGTTCTAGACAGGGCGAAGAATGTGGAGCCTCGCCTTGTGATATCGCCCAGTGACAAGTAAAATGAGGCGAATCATCTACACATTACCTTTTCATATCGCCAAATAGGTAAGTTCTCTAGCACTATGTTTTAATTTCGCCAAATTACTTCGCCCAAAGATGAATTAAATTGGGCGAAGTATGTTATTTTCGCCTGGAACATCGCCTACTTTTAAAACACTTTTGGCGAGATAAGCCCAATTCGCCTCATCACTTCGTCAAAAAATTCTTTGTTAAGGTGACATTGTCTTTTTGATCGCCAAGGTTCACACTATTTAAGGCGAAGTAAAATATGTCGTTCTTTTTATTCGCCGTGCTCATTTTAATTGAGGCGAAATTATAGAAATATCGCCACGATATGTCGCCATTTTGATGAAAATTGAGGCGACTTCATTTTTTCTCGCTTAAATCTGAATTTTATTGAGCGTGACCTTTGGCGACATAAAACATATCGCCCACTTACCTCGCTTACACCTCTTGATGTGGCGAATTAATAAGGCGACACGTAGGCGCTCGTAAAATGTTATCGTTGTAACATAAGGCGAGATTCGATCTCTACGCCTTCTGCCTACATTTTCATCATTGCACCTATTTCTTATTTCCTTTTTAAATCCTATTCGATTTTACCGTTGCTCTTTACTTGCTCTCTGAAATTTCAAAAGCTCTAAAAAACCCTAAATCGCAAATTCTCAATTCTCTTTTACATCTCGATCTACTTTCACTCCAGCAACCATCAAGGTATGTTCTCACTCTTAGTTCGTTGTAAGTTGCTGGATATCTTTGGTTTCTTTTTGTTGATGTGTTAATTGAGATTGCTAGGAAGTGAATAGAGCAATTGTTTGACGGTATTTATGATCGAATCTCTGTGGGTTTTGGTTTTGAAGCAATTATTTTGAACATATCTGATATTATCTGGTTGTTTCATTTTTGGAATTGATTTGATGTTGACAGTAGTTGTTGGTAATATACTGTAAAACATGTTTGTATTCATGTTTGTTGATAATGTTAATGAGATTGTTATCTGTTAGAATGATGTACAACATACTGTCAGTGTTCAATTCTAATGATGCTGTTGGCTGTATTGGTCTATATTCTGTAAGTTGACATTTTGATTTTGATTATTGTTAAATCGTTTTAAATTGCAGATAATGGCCAAGAGAAAGAATGATAGTACTCCTAGTCCATCTAAGAAGGGCAAGAGGGCCAAGACTTCATCAAGGCCAAAGATATATGATGAGAAGAATTACCAAGTCAGGGTAATTCTTCCTTCTTCGCAAAAGTCTAAGGAAAAGACTCTGAAGACCCCCTCTACATCAGCAGCTGAAAAGGGGAAGAAAAATGAAAAATCTGTTGGTGCAGGATTAGTCAAGAATCCTAAACAAAAGGGAATACAGATTGGTTCTTCTGAATCAACTAAGAAGAGAAGTGTGGAGAGCACACCAAAAACCCCTTCTACACCAAATGTTGAAAAGGGGGGTGTGTCTGCTGAAAAATCTACATTGGCTAAGAAAAAGGCAGCAGCTGTATATGGGGCTAGCAAAGATAAGAAGGTGAAAACAATTTCACTTAAAGTCATCAGGGAGAAGACTGAGGTCAGGAGCCCTATCCAGAAAGAAGATTTAGTGTTTTGGCAGGAAAAAGCTATCTTGTTAAAGGAGCTTGAAGATAGAAGATTTGGGCATTATCTATGGTGCTGGTCTACGAAGAAATTAGTGGAACAACCTAAGAGAGTGAATGCCACTCTAGTTGAGGAATTCTACAACGAAGCCCATAGGAGTTGGACACTCCATTTAGCATCAGAGGCTACCAAGTAGATATTTCACCAGAGTCCATCTGCAGCTACTATGGTTTAATGGAGCCTGATCACCAAGGAGAACGAAGGATAGGATGCTTCAGCTCTTTCTGTTGAAGATCTTAGAAGTTTAAGAAGATTCAGGATTCAACCCAAGGTTCTGATCAAGATGTTTTGGCAAGTGAATTGGACATTCACACTGCCATCTGTTTAACTTGGTTAAGAGACAATGTCATGCCTAGGAATAAGGGGAGCCGTTTTACTGCCGATGAGAAGAGGTTCCTGAGGGATTTCAACCAAGATAAATTCATACATTTAGGCCAGTTAATCTTCTCACAACTACAAAAGAGGATATGCAGCATGAGAAAGGAAAAGTAAAGACAAAGAACACTCTACTTCCCTTCCTTAATCACTAGTTTATTGGAAAGCTATGGGGTAAAGAGTAGGAAGAAGGATGTGTGGTTGGCTGATTCAAAACCACACACTGGAGAGTCAGAGCTGAGGATTTGGGAAAGCTGAGGTGGTAAGGAAACCACTTGCACCGAAGCTATAGAGAAAGTGTTAGAGTTGAAGGCACTAAAGAAGGCTAAGAAATCAGGCTCTAAGAAGAACAAGTTCTCTTCTCCTGCTGTAGCTTCTAAACCAGTGTAGACTTCAGCTCCTACTCAGAGTCCAAGAAGGGAGAATGAAAAAGTGGCTGAGCCAATCTCTAAGGAACTTGAAGCTATGATCTCTAAAATGGTCAATAAAAAGGTTGAAGAAAGGATTGCAGAATTCCTCAGCAAAATTGCAGACCTACAGGAGTTTGTAAAAATATGGGAACAACAGAGGGCAAGTCAGAGTGCCAAATCAGTTGGTTTTGCCAAGTTTGTGAGTGGGATCAGCATTCAAGAGCCTATTGGTCAAGAGAGAAATTATGATGGGGGTGAAACCTTTCAGTTTGAGCAAGGAGAGTTGATGGATAGTCAACCTGAGCCCCATGACTTTCCAGATGTTCAAAATGCTAGTGAGGATCACCTAAAGAGGAATTTGGGTGATCAATTTGATTTAGAAATAGAAAGAGCTGCTACTGAGGTTATAGAGGAGGATGAGAGATTGATGAGGAAATAAAATGAGGTGATTGAGATTCTGAATCTTCAAAATGTGAAGAAATTGATACAGGAGAGCTTGAGCAGCAAGGATTACTATTAGCATCATTTGCTGAAGCTGCTGGGTTACCTCCTTTTATTCAATAAGAGGGTGAAGGATCTGGTTCAGCTCAACCTAAAGAAGGTAGAACAGTCTGCAATACCAGACCAATTATCCAAGAGCCCCTCATCTACACTTGTCAGGTTCCTCCACATTTTGGACCTGTCAAGTGTACTACTCAGCCTGAACTTTTCACTACTGAAGAGTTCATTCCACGACTTCATGTTCTGCATCCAGCTATTCAACAACTCATTAATCAAGCAAGGATGGGTCAATTTTTGGATGAGGAGGTTTTTCCTGAGAATAGTGCTAGCTCCTCTCAGCCTTTGGCAATCATACCATATTTGCAGCCTGAGCCTCTCAATCAAGTACCCTTTGTTGAAGAGGATGTGAGAATTCCCACTGAAGAAGCTAGAGTTTTCAATGGAGAAGATGTGGCTGCCATGTTAGTACAGTTCTTCCACATGTACAATAGAATGCCATCCTATGAATTCTTCAGTGGAATAGAATTCTCTTCTACCAGCTCTTCTGAGGATGAAAAGAACACTTCAAAGGCAGAAGAATCTAAAGAAGCAAAGGCTACTAAGAAGAAAAAGAAGCAAGTAAAGACTGCAGCCCAGAAGAAAAAGAAAAGTTCAGTCAAGCCTCCCATATAAGTTCCTCCTTCACCAGTTGAGGCAGACAGAGAAATCAGGAAAAAGGTGGCTAGAGAATTGAATATCAGCCTACCTGCATTTTCCAGTCCAAGGCCAAAGAGAAGGAGACTGAATTCAAAATCTCCTCAGCAAGCTCAGTCTCCAGATCCCTCTCTGGAGTATTTTTAATTGTTTCATATGCTTAACTGTCTGAACTTGTAATTGTTAAGACTTAGTATATTTGTTTGTGATTGTTTTCTTTGTCAATGAAAGAGTAATGTGATTACATAAGTCTTTTGTTTTCATTTCTTTTTCATTTTGAATATAAGAGTAAAGTGAATGCAGTTTTATTGTTTGTTTTGTCTGTAAAGAGTATTGTGATTGTTGGTTTTAATTGATACAGAGAGTTTTTAGGTCCTAAGTTGGGGGGTTTTCTGTCCCTAACTATGTGTATGTGTTTTACAGGATGAATCACTAAGCTAGGAAAGGCTTAACCCTTTTTGATTTTAAAATCCACAAGTCACTCTGCAAAAAGTTCTAATTACACAAAAGCATTGAGCAATGCAGGACTTTTTTTAGTCGCTAGGAATTTCGCCTTCACTTAGGCGACATCGCTGTTTCTCTCCTGGTTGGTAAGTTCTTTAATATGATGCAGGAGACTATTTTGGGCGATATTATTCCCTTTTCGCCTACTTCTTGAATTCTTTTTGGCGATATATCTGCTCTTTGTCTAATATTTCGCCTGCAGGACCTATATTTCGCCATGACATTTTTCCTTAATGTCACTCTAATATGGCGAAGCTTTTATCTCGCCTGAGGATCTCGCCTATGGATGGCTAGAATTTTACTTCTCGCCTTCTTCATTTATTCTTAATTCGCCTCTTTTAGTTCTTTTTTACTTAATTTTGGGCGACATCTCTTATATCAATGGCGGCATTCAGGTACTTTACCTAACTTTCTGTTGCTTAATTTTTGGAATTCCTTCTCCACCAAATCTCGTTTTGTTTAAGCATTGAGGACAATGCTTTCTTTTAAAGTTGGGGGTGGGGTAGCAATCACATTGCTTATATTTTTGTTTAGTCTTTAGTGATGTTTCTGTTTAGTTTGATTTTATATTGTTATTTTTTTTCTACTTTTAGTTGCTGTTTAAATCTTTTTAGGATATTAGGTCTGAGTGCATGATCGAGCTTACATTGCTCATAATCCAAAGTGATCTAGTTTGTCATAAAATGAGATTTCAAACAGAAAAATAAGTGTTAAAAACAAGCAGTTTTGATGAGCAATTTTGGATAAATTTCTTTGAACACTGATGAGATTTTGGTCAAATTTGAATTGTGAATAAGTTGATGAGTTTTGATAAGGAAAGAGTGGAGAAAACTTTGGGTGGTATATGAGGTTTTGAGCTTAGTTTTGTGCCTTTTTCTTCATGAGAGGGGTTATTTTTATTCTCTTCCTTATTAAACACATTTATCTGACAATTTCTCTTCTATAGAAATTAGGACCTTCATAAGGTTGCTTTGAGAAGTTTTTCTTTCTCTTTATATTTGGGACTGTTTTTCTCAGGGCATTCGTTAGCATAATGACCTAGCTTTTTACAGAGAAAACACTTACATTCTGACTTAGGTTTACCCTTAGGACAGACCTTATTTCTAGAACTAGGTTCTGAGAATTTTCGTTTCTTTCTGAAGAATTTCTATTTTTCCAACCCTTTTTGGAAGATTTATTGAAAAATTTACCAAATTTCCTTTTAGGAAACTTTCTCTTTTTTGAAAAAATTTTAAAAAACTTTTTACAACCATAATGCTGAGGAACATATTCCTTTTCGTCGCAACAAAGAGGAATATATGACTTAGCTTGCTTAATGGCGTAAGTTTCTTGACATTTTTCAGCAATTACTTGCCTAGTGACGCGAATGGCTGCACCAAGTGAGCGTTGATTCTGAGATTCATATTTTTCTCTAGCTCTTATATTATATGGGTATAGGAGTTTCATCATGTAGGCAATTACATAATATTGACTCTCAGTTGCCAAGTTATAATAATATCTTTTAAATTCACATGTATATGGTTTAAGTTTGCAAAGATCACAGATTGACATGTTATTCAGGTGATATTCAGCTTCTTTATGCTGCTTATCAACTGTAGTACCATGCATCATCGAGTGATCTTCACCGAAGAACTCAAGACTTATCAAATTTATAAGCATTGCTGCTTGTGTTTACGTGTTGCCAACTTGATTAAGTTTGTTAATTAATTCATTATTTTTAATCCTTTAAAGGAAGTTTTGGACAATTCTAGTTGTTTGGAGAGCTATCCAATTAAATATGTTGTCAGCTCTAAAGGTTCTTACTTTAGCATTAAGATTAGCTTCTAACATCATTCTGTTAGCCCAAGTTTGAAAAGCTTCTTTTTCATCAGACTCACAATCAAGATTTAAAAATGTTGAATCTTTTTGTGTCTTTTTACTTATGTATGCTTTAGGAATTTTTTGCCAGACCTCATCTTGGCATATGTAACCTTTTCTAAATGTTTCATTATCTAGTTCTTGTTCTTTCCGTTGGCGGTCATGCAGACGGTCAGATTCGTAATCTGGAATTTCTTTACCAAACTCATTCTTAACACCACAGGGCTAGCTTGAGTTTTTCGACTTATTTCTTCATCCATGACGTCTGCTGGATTAGCAATATCGCTATCCGAATCAGGCATATAGATGAATTCTTCATTTTCAACTTCTCTAATAACATGGTTGATTTCCTTGCTAATAGGAGGTTCATCAGTTAAGGATAATTGAGCCAAAGACTCAATCATGTTACGAAGATTAAAGATCTCTTGTTCAATATTCATTCCTTTTTAGGAATTCTATATTGAAACGAATGACCTATTTCAATGGGTTCAGACTCAAGATCTGAATTAAAAAGACTTTGAAGGTACTCAGGAGAAATGACAATAGATGACAACAAATTTTCTAATTCAGGAGATGTTAATTTGGAATTAATCTCGTTAATTAGAAGGGTTACAGTGTCAATGGCAGCTATAATCTTAATCTGATTATTAATTATAGTCTGTTGATTAATTAAATTTTCTTTATAAAAAATGTTTATATCTTCTTTATCAAAATGACTTTTGAAGATTCTTGTTAGTTCAACAAGATCTTGTTTGATTTCTTGAGTAATGGATGAACGTTAGGGTTCTTTTGAAATATTTTAAAACAAATGTGGAGAAAAATCCAATTTTAAAAAGTTTGGGGACAAATTTATTTATGTAAATAGTTATGAACGGTATTTTGGATATGTTGGCTCATTTTATGAAAACAAACTTTTGTAAAGTTTAAAAACTTAAAACAACTTTTTAAGGCTTATAAACTTAAATAAAAGTTTTAATGGATTAGATCCTATAATTTTCCCAAAAGCAAATTTGGTCGTCTCAACAGTGTGCGCAATATATGATGACTGTTGTTTTCAAGGTGCGTTATAAGTTATTTCAATTTTTGGAAAATCGTGAATTAGTGTAATACCCCATATTGAGGCAGGGTCAAAAGAAATTGAATTACTACTCATATCACCAATGTGCACATTATCTTTCGAGAGCCGAGAACTTGAGAACTCCAAAGTTAAGTGTGCTCGACTTGGAGCAATCTTAGGATGGGTAACCTTCAGGGAAGTTTTCTCATGAAACATGCGATTGAGGACAAAGCATGCTGGAAAGCGTAATGGTGGTCTGTGGGGCTAGTAGTTAGCATTAAGATCGATTGTGAATGACGTGGCGCCCTGCCACCACACTGATAAGTCTAGAATTTACCTACATTTTAGAATGTTTTATGAGCTTAAATATAAAATAAATGAGTTTAAAAGATGAAAAGTTGAGTACATTTCTAGTAATTCTAGACTATTAATTGTGAGACAGGGACTTGGATGAAAGGAAGTGGAAAAGAAGCTTAAAGTTGCAAATTTTGGAAGAAAGAGGGAATGTATAGAATTTCATCCAAAGTCAATAGTTGAGGTGAAATAAATGTTGTTGAAGAAAAAACATCGCCTAATTACGTCGCCATTAGCTGAAAAGAGAAGGCGACGTAAGAGGCGAACTCTGGATAATATCGCCACTTTTGGAGTTTTTATTAGGCGCTGAAGGAAAAATCTCGCCATGTTGAGGCAATATCTGAGGCGACATATGAGTATGTCGCCAAAGTGAAAATGAACGGAGGCGACATTTGTGTGATGATGCCTAGATTGCTCTTAAAAAGAAGAATGATATGGCGGCAAGAGACATTCTCGCCTAAGCTTTAGGCGAAATAAAATGGCTACACAAAGAACATTTCACCTCAGAAGAATTATGGTTTGGCGATCAAGACAAGCGAGATTTATGAAAGTCGCTAAGTTCAGGCGAAGGAACAGGCGACATAAGAGGAGGAAACTGTTACTTTGCCAGTGTGTGTTTCTTTGATTTCTTTTATTTTCAAAATTACCACTGAGCGAAACTTTATAAATAGTAGCTCAAATGTAATGATAGATATCTTTGGATTTTAATAATCTTTTGATCATTCTTGAGAAAAACTTAGAGATCATTGTGATCATCATTGAACCTTTTGACATTCTATTTTTTTAGAGAAAAATTCTAGATTCTTCTATACGCTTTATTCAACTTTTTCAGAGAAGTATCTTGAAGAAGATTCATATACTGTTCTTGCGATCATTGAGCTTAAAGATAGCAATGCAACAACTGCGATAGAGTCTAGCTTCTATCTTCTTTGGTAAGATTTAGATCTTAGAAGTATATTGATGATGATTTGTACTTTGATTGAATATGTTGAAATCGATATAGTAAGCTAAAAGCTCTTCTGATCTGCTAATTTCTGTTGATGATCATTGTTCTAGATGTATGTTTATTGTTTAATCTAAGTCAGTTTTACTCGAATTTCATGAACTAATTGAATTACAAGAACGAGAGTAACGTAATCTTGTTTAATTTGAGGTTTGATTAGACCAGAGATGACGATTAGTCTCCAGATCTAAGAAAAGAGGATCATAGATCTAGAGATAGACTATAGATCTGATTTTTGCAGATTATGCTTAATGGTTATAATTGTTGTAGTATAGAGATAGATGAAATTTTATAACTGAGATCTGTTAAATTGAATCGAGAGATCTTTTGACAGATCATTGATGATGAACTAGAAGGTAAAACTGTGATCTTAAGATGAGGCGTACATAAGAAGTTAATTAATAGCATAATGTAGTAGATTAGCACAATCATTGTTTAGATCATTGCAGAATAGAGTATTGATCCATGCTTTCAACGAGAGAATATCATTAGTGGCTATAACCTCATTTTCATATTATTATTCCTGTGATTCGATTTGTAAATAGATTCTTTTGGTAATTCAGTTTGAACTTTAATCTCGATTATGCTTCTTAGCTATCCATCCCTGTGGAGACGATATCTTAAATACTACATTAGACGTTGATAGGATTTCAGTTGGTTATTACAAATTTATATGTCAGGAAAATCCTCATCAATTTCTTGGCGTCATTGCCAGGGATTGATTTTGAAGATTAAGATTTACGTTGAATTGTGCTAACTTGATTTATTAAGTTCTTTTTCAGCTTTAAAATTGTTTGTTCAAGTGTGTAGTGTATGCAGACAAGAGCCAAAGGGACTCGAGACTTGCAGTTTGATCTTGAGCGAAAAAGGATTATTAGGCAATCCATATCACCGACTAGATCAACCGCTAGAACTGAGTCAAGAGTTACAATGTCTAGAGAACGCTGCAACATAAATAATGAAAATAATGGAAGAGTAGATCCTGAAAGGATGACTCTGCGTCAACATTCCACACCACCAGTTGATAGCATGCCACAAGCTATCAACCTTCCAGCAATAACAACTGATAATTTCGAGCTTAGAGCAAGACTCATCCAAACGGTTCAACATAACAAATTTGGAGGAGGACCCAATGAGGACACCAATCAACATCTTAACACTTTTCTCCATTTGTGCAGTACATTCAGGCACAATGGAGTTTCGGAGGATGTGGTGATGCTTCGACTATTTCCTTTTTCACTGAGTAACAAAGCTCACGCCAAGTTATATGCTTTGCCACCAGGTTGTATCAATAGTTAGGAAGACTTAGTCAAGAAGTTCTTAGATCGTTATTTTCCTCTCATGAAGATGGTGAAACTAAGAAACATGATTTCTTCTTTCCAATATTTGGATGGAGAATCATTGTATGAAAGCTGGGAGAGGTTTAAAGAGTTGATTAGGAGATGTCCGCATCATGGAATAGCATCTTGGAGCATTGTAATGACTTTTTACAGTGCTATGCCTCCTCAGATCAAAATGCACATTGATTCCTCAGTTGGAGGATCAATCATGGATAAGGAACCTGAAGATGCTCATGATTTCATTGAATTGCTGGCGAATAATGATTTTTTTAGAATGAAAGGGATAAGGCTGCAACAAAGAAGCAGTCGGGAGTATATGAGCTGGAGTATTTTAATGCGTTATCTGCACAGATAGCACTTCTAAATAAAAAGATGGATAATATGGCAGCAAATAAGGGCCATCCAAAGAAGACTTCAATTAATTATGTTGAAAAACAGAAACTTACTCTAGCAGTTTATGCACAAGAAGCAACATTTGCTAATGATGAAGAAGAGCTAGAAGAGTTGGAACAAGTAAGTTATGTGAACAATTATTATGGAAACCAGTAGAGGTCGTACTATCAACAGAGGAATCAGCCCTATCAAAATCAGGGTTATTACCAAAGGAATCCTCAACCTGGCTACCAACAACAAGGACAATCTCAGTATCAGCCAATGGGGCAGAAGAAGCCTAATATGGAGGATCTTCTTATTAAGTACATGGAGAAAACTGATTATTTTCTCACTTATCATACCACTTCAATTAAGAACTTAGAAACTCAAATGGGGCAGCTTATGCAAGTTTTGAATCAAAGACCCCAAGGATCACTTCCAAGTGACATTGTGCCAAATCCTAAGTGAGGAAAAATCCAAGGAGGAAGCGCAAGTACATGCAATCACATTAAGAAGGGGAAACAGCTGGAAAACTCTAAGGAAATGAAGAGTTTTGTACCTCCTGCACAAGATAAGGAAATTGAAGAAATTAGCAACTCTACTAATAAGCCACAGGAGGCTGTAAAGATTGCTTTACATTTTCCTCAGAGGGAAAACAGGAAAAAGCTGGATAAGCAGCTTGAAAGATTTTTGGACATGATGAAACAAATTTATGTCAACATCCCATTCTTAGAGGCATTAAAGCAAATGCCCGTCTTTGCTAAATTCATGAAGGAATTATTGTCAAATAGGAGGAATTTAGCTGATGTGGGATGTATCAATGTGAATGAAAGCGTGAGCTAACTTGTCAAGTACCAGATTCCCAGGAAGGAGAAAGATCCTGGCAAGTTCACCATACCTCTAACCATAGGCGACAGATTTAAAGGGAGAGCTCTATGTGATCTAGGAGCCAGTATAAACTTGATGCCTTTGGCTGTTTATGAAAAGTTAGGGATAGGAGATTTCAGGCATGATAATTTTCTATTATAGCTTGCTGACAGATCCTTTACTCATGCTAAGGGAGTTGTGGAAGATGTGATAGTCATAGTAAATAAGTTTATGTTTGCTGTATATTTTGTGGTGCTTGACATTGAAGTAGATGAAGATGTGCCATTGTTACTCGGGCAACCATTTTTGAGAACTGAAAGAGCTTTAATTGATGTAGCTAATGGCGAGCTCACGTTAAGAGTAAATTGAGAAGAAGCCAAGTTCAGTCTATTGGAGTCATTGAAATTTCCTGCTGATGAAGAAGCCAAGTAAAAAGTGTGCAATTTGCTGCTGATGAATAGTTGATGGACAAAATTTTTTTTACTAAGAAGTGAATATCCACTAAACAATGTTTTGATAAATGATGTGAATATGGATGTACCTGAAGAAAGCGCTTATAATGGAGAATTAGAGTCCATGACTTCACACTTTATACTCAACATCAGTGACATACAATGTAAGGACAAACCCCACCCTAGTAAAACCATGGTTAGGAATCTGTCGCCACACAATAAATATAGAAACAAAACAGTCGAATAAATCAAACAAAAGGAAAATAGTAGTAATATAGTCCAAAAGTCCAACAGTCCTAAAAATAGATAACAAAACCTATGTCCAGCAATGTCCAATACAACTCCTCAAATAAAAATTTCAAATACAATCCATTAATCAAATGTACGAAAATATCCTAACAGTAATAAAAAATAGAATGCTGATGCATGCCGTGATCCGTAAATGAGACAGCGCCTAAACAATCGGGGTACCTCCACTCAACTTGGGATTTATTCCTAGATTACAGAATAGGAAGAGATAAAGGAAAACATTAGACTATGAATTAGTCTAAATTAGCACTCACGTTCAAACATACACACAGAGTGACCTAGACTCGGCTCTAAACATGGGAGCACACAATGCAAGGCTCTACAGACTCCATAAAGTCCACTATATCAGTCAACACACCAAACATCCTACCAATCAGCAGTTTATTGTTTATCTTCCTTTAGTCAAACCCAAGTTATCAATTATCCACTTATTCGTTCAAGTTCAATTATCATCTTAAAATAGGCTCCTAAAATTCACGGTCTAGGGTCCTAATATTCTTATAGGCGCTAGGAAACCAGATTTTTAATTAAAGCTTTCTGTGGAGGTTTCGTCATTAAAATTCCGTATATAACAGTTTAAGTCCAATTATTTAACCTTTAGGATTACAGTTACAACCGACCGAAATATCAACCAATTTGTGATCACTTAATTAAGTCTAATTCAGGCAACAAACATAGCTATTTACCATCCATTAACAGTCCAGTAACACAATCCAGCAACCAGAACAGCTTCTTAATTACAGTTTAACCAGTTATTTAACAGAATTATGCCCAAAGCAGCTAACAGTGGAAAACGGAATTACAGTAGAAGTAAAGTATGGCTGAAGTCCAGTAAACAGTATCAGTATAGTAGTTTCAACTACAATCACTATAGGCACTTCAAGCTAATTATTTCAGTAGTGAGAATCCTCTATCCCTAGGCATGCCATATATTATACTAGTAGACTGACTAAGGGCGAAACTCACAGTTTCGTTTATTTACCGTTTAAACCAGATTTGTTAGGTACCAATTATCAATTTCAGTGTATGTGTTTTATGAAATCCGAGTATAGTGAAGTCTTATTTTGTTGATATTATTAACTTAACAGGTAGTTCATTGTGTTCATAACCGTCGTTAAATAGGCAGTTTAGGGGGACAGTTCACAAATCAGAATACACGACACATGCATAAATAACCAACATACGACAAGCATAATTTCGGACCAAAAACGAATCACTAACCACGACAGTAGACCATAACGAGACGCCTACTCCTCAGCCTGAGTAGTTTCTTCCTCCTGACCCTCTGCAGAACGGAACCAGTAACATTAAATCGTGGATTTCAGGGTTCCAACTCAACCCGAACCCGATAGAACGAGGCCCTAACTGAACTGGACAGAACCTAACAAAAAAACGAAATCGATGGAGAGGTCGGAGACTTACCGAAATGACTCAGATTACAGGCTACTGCAATCCGCAACGCCTACCGCACAGTAACCCGACAGAAAATCCCCAACTGACGGAAACACCAATAATAGCGATTGGTAAGCAGAATAGTAATACGAGATGCACGAGTACAACGGAAGGAATCTTACCAGAATTGAGAATCACGAACGGAATCACGACAGAATCACGACGGAACCCTAACTGGAAATTCAATCACAGAACGGAAACCTAGGAATTAAACAAACTGTCTGGGTCAGATCACGTGCAGGATAACAATAAAGGAACACGATCGGAATAGACTTACCAGGAATCTATTGCAACGAAAATTCCTAGCGAATAGACGCACAGACTTCTCACTGTTCTCTCAACCTCTGAAACGTGAATGAGGCTCAAATGACGCCCTAGGGTTTAATAAGAGTCTTATATGACGTCAAATAAAAAAAACCCCCTAGACTTAGGAAAAAATATTAGTAATATGCGAGAACTTCTAACAAATATCACTAATACCCCCTAATTTCTAACCTAAGCTAATAAGCCCTAAAACGGTCCGTTACAACTCCATCACCCTTAAGAAATTTCATCCTCGAAATTTACCTGAAATAAACAGATGCGGATATCGGATACGCATGGACTCTTCAGTCTCCCAAGTTGCTTCCCGCACTGCATGATTCTTCCAGAGTACCTTAACCATCAGCACCGACTTCCTTCTCAATTCTTTCACATCCCTAGCCAAGATCCGAATAGGTTCTTCCTCATAAGTAAGGTGCGGTTGGAACTCAACTTCGCGGGCCAAAATCACATGCGAAGGATCAGACCAGTACTGTCTCAGCATCGACACATGGAATACATTATGTATCTTTGCTAACTCAGGCGGTAACGCCAATCAGTATCCCACTGGTCTAATCCTCTCTAAGACTTCAAACGGCCCAATAAAACGAGGTGCTAATTTACCCCTTTCCCGAACCGCATGACCTTCTTCCAAGGTGATACCTTGAGGAAGATTTTCTGCCCAACTTCAAACTCAATTTCCTTCCGCTTCAATTCAGCATAAGATTTCTGCCGGTCCACAGCTTCTTTCAGTTTCTCCCGAATATACTTCACCTTTTTTTCAGCCTCCTGAATAATCTCAGGACCAACAATCTTACCCTCACCCATTTCCGTCCAGCACAACGGAATTCTACACTTTTGCCCGTATAGGGCCTCATATGGAGCCATCTGGATGCTCGACTGGTACGAATTATTGTAAGGAAATTCCACCAATGGCAAGTATCTCTCCCAATTAGACTGAAACTCCAAAACACAACATCTGAGCATATCTTCTAGAATCTGAATAACCCTTTCCGATTGCCCATCAGTTTGTGGATGAAAAGCAGTACTGAGCTTCCGTTTAGTTCCCAACGCATCCTGAAATTTAGACCAAAATCTCGAAGTGAAACGAGGGTCTCTATACGATATGATTGATGATGGCACACCATGCAGTCTCACCACTTCCCTGATATAAATTTCGGCCAATCTCTCCATGGAATAGTCCACACGAATAGGAATGAAATGCGCCGATTTCGTAAGTCTATCTACTACCACCTTAGTTGCATCATGCTTAGAACGAGTTAATGGAAGACCCATCACGAAATCCATAGTGACCTCATCCCATTTCCACTCCGGTACAGAAATTGACTACAATAACCCTGAAGGAACCTGATGTTCCGCTTTCACTTGCTGGCATATCAAACATTTCCCCACATACTCCAGAATATCATGCCTCATACCTAGCGACCAGTATAATGCTCTTAACTCGTGAAACATTTTAGTAGCTCCAGGATGTATGGCGAAAACTTCATTATGATCCTCTGCTAACAGTTCTCCTCGGATCCCCTGCAAATCTGGAACATACAACCGGTCAGAAAAGAACAAACCACCATCATCTTATGATTCAACTCCCGCATTTTCCCTTTCTCCATTTTCTGTAACAAAACTATCATCTCCTCACTGCCACCCTTTTGATCAGCCAAAATGCGCGGTCCAAAATTTGACTTCACAATTAACTCAGCCATAACACCGCCGTCAACTACATCCAGTCTCGCCATCATTACTGTCAAAGCATGTATTGACTTCTTGCTTAAAGCCTCAGCCACTATATTGGCCTTACCCGGATGGTAATTACTTTCAAGGTCATAATCCTTCAAGAACTCCATCCACCGACGCTGTCTTAAATTTAACTCCTTCTAAGTAGGAAGGTACTGCAAACTCTTATGGTCGGTGTAGATATAACATTTAGCACCATAAAGATAATGTATCTATTTTTTGAGCGCGAAAACTATAGCCGCCAATTCCAAGTCATGCGTAGGATAATTGCACTCATGGGGCTTAAGTTGACGTGATGCATATGCTATAACCTTCCCTTCTTGCATCAGAACACAACCCAAACCATTCAATGAGGCATCACTGTATATCACATAATCAACCCCTTCAACTGCCTGAACAAGAACCGGAGCTTCAATGAGTAACCTCTTCAACAATTTAAACTGCTATTGACATTTATCTGTCCATACAAATTTTGTACCCTTTTGAAGCAGCTTGGTTAATGGACCTGCAATGGAAGAAAACCCCTTAACAAAGCGACGATAATAACCCGCTAAGCCAAGGAAGCTTCTCACTTCGGTCGCATTAGTTGGCGGTTTCCTGGATACAACTGCTTCGATCTTCTTTGGATCCAACCGAATCTCATCCTTAGTGATCAAATGACCCAAGAAGGCTAGTTCCTCCATCCAAAATTCACATTTCGATAGCTTCGCAAAAAGTTTCTTCTCCCTCAACGTCTGTAGTACTATTCTGATATGCTCATCATGCTCCTCCTTATTTTTCGAGTATACCTGTATGTCGTCAATAAAAACCACTACAAATCGGTCCAAGTAAGGTTTGCAGACACGGTTCATAAGGTCCATAAAGACTACCGGAGCATTGGTTAACCCAAAGGGCATCACCATGAACTCATAATGTCCATATCTAAATCTGAAAGCTGACTTGTGAACATCCTCCACTTTAACCCTCAACTGATGATATCCCGGCCTGAGATCGATTTTCGGAAACACACCAGCACCCCTCAACTGATCAAACAAATCATCGATTCTCGGAAGTGGATATTTATTCTTGATCGTCAGCTTGTTCAATTACCGATAATCAATACACAATCGAAAGGAACCATCCTTCTTCTTCACAAATAACACTGGTGCCCCCACGAGACACAC
Source organism: Cardiospermum halicacabum (assembly GCA_031304145.1). Taxonomy (NCBI): domain Eukaryota; kingdom Viridiplantae; phylum Streptophyta; class Magnoliopsida; order Sapindales; family Sapindaceae; genus Cardiospermum; species Cardiospermum halicacabum. Next base: position 10,568,337 of record CM062391.1, on the reverse strand, counting down.
TAGACCGAATGTAACCCTTGTCTAACAACTCCTGCAACTGCGCCTTTAACTCCTTCAGTTCAGCCGGAGCCATTCAGTATGGAGCCATTGAAACAGGTGTGGCTCCAGGAACAAGATCAATTCTGAATTCTACTTCCCGTTCAGGAGGTAATCCGGTCAACTCCTCCGGAAATACATCCAAAAATTCACTCACTGTCGGAATAAACTTCCCATCAGACCTCGGCTTCTCCGTGTCCACTACATGAGCAAGAAATGCCTCACATCCCTGCCTGATCATTGTGTCAATTAAAGCCGCCGAAACGACTTTATCCAAAGGATTCCTCCTATCACCCGTAAAAGTAACCCAACCTTTTGCAGACTGTAATGTAACCCTCTTCGCCTTTCAATCCATTACAGCCTCATGTTTAGTCAACCAGCCCATACCCAAGATTACATCAAATTCCCTACATTTCAGTTTAAGCATATCTCCTAGAAATTCAACTCCACCTATATCTAAGGGCACCCCCTTAAAGATCTTGTTAACAACTACACAGTTCCCAAAGGATTCGACACTACCCAGTCTAGTTCGGTATCTAAAGGCTCCCAACACTTACTCTCCAAAACACCATTACAAATATAAGATAAGGTTGAACCCGGATCAATCAAAGTAAATACAGGAGTCCCAAAAATAGAGAAAGTATCAGCAATGACATCAGGAGTATCAGCTTCCTCTCTGGCCCTCAAATTATAAGTACGCGCAGGCGCACGCCCTGTCCTGTTTGCCAAACTTGAAGATGTTCCACCCCTAGTCCCACCTGCCTGAACTAGAGCAGACCTATTTCCTTGCGGAACCGAAACAGCTTCAGTAGTAGGTGCAGCGGAACCCTCTCTCTGAGGCTGAGGACAATCACGGATTCGATGTTCTTTGGAACCACATCGGTAGCAAGCACCTGTAATCATCCTACATTCCCCTGGATGAGATCGACCACAAGTAGCACATGGAGGATAGGAATTAAAAGACCTTGCTGCTGATTGAGCACTAGCCACAGACTGAGCAGAAGTATTTCCTCTGCATCTGCGCCTAGTAAACCCACCTCGGCTTCCACTAGGTAAGGGTCTTGGTTTCTTGCTCTGAAAGCTCCCGAAACCTGAATAACCACTTTTCTGATATTGAAGCCTATTATTACCACCCTTCATTTTCTTTTGGATCTGTTCTGCTTGCACAGCTGCACTCACCACTTTATTGAACTCCTCAGAGTCAACCCCAAGCAAAGCATTCTGAATTTCATAATGAAGGCCATTTTTGAATTTGCGGCACCAGTCTTTAGGAGTAGGCACCAATTCAGGGCAGTAACGGCTCAATTGGACAAATTTCAGTTTGTAGTCCATAACAGAATCACCCCTCTGTTTCAGATGCACAAAATCCATCCTTTTCTGTTCCAGGAACACCTCCCCAACATAATTCTTATGAAACTCCTCACAAAAGAATTCTAGGGTCTTCAGTTCTTCAGTCACTGTTAGGGCAAGCGATTCCCACCAACGAGTGGCATCACTGCGAATGAGGGATACCAGACACTCAAGCTTCTCTTCCGGGGTGCAGTGAATTTCATCACAAACCCGACTCATGTCATCCAGCCAATTCTCAGCAACCTCGGAACCTTCCTCAGTAGTTCCCTTAAACACTTCAGTCTTCTTTTTGGACAGCCTTTTAATGGCAGCCTTCTCTTGCCTGGCCGGACCACCCAGTTTGCCCCTACGGACACTCTCCAAAATCTGAGCGATATTATCGAAGGCCCTAGCTTGAACAGTAGCAGGGTCATCGCCACCGGTGTGGTTGAAGCTAGTAGAAGGACTGCGACGAGGAGGCATATTAGTCTAGTGAATATCTTAAATGTAAAGGTAGTCAATTGTTCGGTTTTGTCTCTTTTCATGTTATGCTTATTATATCCATGTATGTCATGAAATCAAATGCAAAGCAAACAACCTACTCTAATGCAACCAATCTTATTCTAATGCAATCAATAACAATCTTATTCTAATGCAATAAAACACAGACAGAAGCAGCCGAGAACTGGTGCTCTGATACCAACAAATGTAACGACAAACCCCCACCCTAGTAGAACCATGGTTAGGAATCTGTCGCCACACAACAAATACAGAAACAAAACAGTCGAATAAATCAGACATACGGAAAATAGTAGTAATATAGTCCAAAAGTCCAACAGTCCCGAAAATAGATAACAAAACCAATGTCCAGCAATGTCCAATACAACTCCTCAAATAAAAATTTCAAATACAATCCATGAATTAAATGTACGAAAATATCCTAACAGTTATAAAAAATAGAATGCTGATGCATGCTGTGATCCATAAATGAGACAGCGCCTAAACAATCGGGGTACCTGCACTCAACCTGGGATTTATTCCCAGATTACAAAATAGGAAAAGATAAAGGAAAACGTTAGACTATGAATTAGTCTAAGTTAGCACTCACGTTCCAACATACACACACAGAGTGACCTAGACTCGGCTCTAAACGTGGGAGCACATAATGCAAGGCTCTACAGACTCCCTAGAGTCCACTATATCAGTCAACACACCAAACATCCTACTAATCAGCAGTTTATTGTTTATCTTCCTTTAGTCGAACCCAAGTTATCAATTATCCACTTATTCGTTCAAGTTCAATTATCATCTTAAAATAGGCTCCTAAAATTCACGGTCTAGGGTCCTAATATTCTTATAGGCGCTAGGAAACCAGATTTTTAATTAAAGCTTTCTGTGGAGGTTTCGTCATTAAAATTCCGTATATAACAGTTTAAGTCCAATTATTTAACCTTTAGGATTACAGTTACAACTGACCGAAAAATCAACCAATTTGTGATCACTTAATTAAGTCCAATTCAGGCAACAAACACAGCTTTTTACCATCCATTAACAGTCCAGTAACACAATCCAGCAACCAGAACAGCTTCTTAATTACAGTTTAACCAGTTATTTAACAAAATTATGCCCAAAGCAGCTAACAGTGGAAAACGGGATTACAGTAGCAGTACAGTATGGCTGAAGTCTAGTAAACAGTATCAGTATAGTAGTTTCAACTACAATCAGTATAGGCACTTCAAGCTAATTATTTTAGTAGTGAGAATCCTCTATCCCAAGGCATGCCATATATTTTACTAGTAGACTGACTAAGGGCGAAACTCACAGTTTCGTTTATTTACCGTTTAAACCAAATTCGTTAGGTACCAATTATCAATTTCAGTGTATGTGTTTAATGAAATCCGAGCACAGTGAAGTCTTATTTTGTTGATACTATTAACTTAACAGGTAGTTCATCGTGTTCATAACCATCGTTAAATAGGAAGTTTAGGGGGACAGTTCACAAATTAGAATACACGACACATGCATAAATAACCAACATACAGCAAGCATAATTTCGGACCAAAAACGAATCACTAACCACGACAGTAGACCATAACGAGACGCCTACTCCTCAGCCTGAGTAGTTTCTTCCTCCTGACCCTCTGCAGAACGGAACCTGTAACGTTAAATCGTGGATTTCAGGGTTCCAACTCAACCTGAACCCGACAAAATGAGGCCCTAACTGAACTAGACAGAACCTAACAAAAATACGAAATCGATGGAGAGGTCCGAGACTTACCGAAATGACTCAGATTACAGGCTACTGCAATCCGCGACGCCTACCGCACAGTTACCCTACAGAAAACCCCCAACTGACGGAAACACCAATAATAGCGATTGGTAAGCGGAATAGTAATACGAGATTCACGAGTACAACGGAAGGAATCTTACCAGAATTCAGAATCACGAACGGAATCACGACAAAATCACAACGGAACCCTAACCGGAAATTCAATCACAGAACGGAAACCTAGGAATTAAACAAACTATCTGCGTCAGATCACGTGCAGGATAACGATAAAGGAACACGATCGGAATAGACTTACCGGGAATCTATTGCGGCAGAAATCCCTAGCGAATAGACACATAGACTTCTGACGGTTCTCTCAACCTCTGAAACGTAAAGGAGGCTCAAATGACGCCCTAGGGTTTAATAAGAGTCTTATATGACGTCAAATAACAAAACCCCCTTAGACTTAGGAAAAAATATTACTAATATGCGAGAACTTCTAACAAATATCACTAATACCCCCTAATTTTCTGACCTAAGCTAATAAGCCCTAAAATGGTCCGTTACATACAACCATTTGCTGAATCAATGCTTCCTTCACTAGAGAAACCACCATAGCTAGAGTTGAAGGCGCTTCCAAGTCATCTCAAGTATGCATTCTTAAACCCTGATGATTCTAGTTTACCTATTGTGGTTACAAATGACTTGACTGATGAACAAGAGGAAAGCCTTCTACAAGTTGTGAGGAAACACAAGAAAGCAATTGCATGGACTATTGCAGACATTAAAGGAATAAACCCTACTTTCTATACTCACAAATCATTTTGGAGGATAAGCATACACCCAAGATCCAACCTCAGAGAAGATTAAACCCAACTATGAAGGAGGTTGTGAAGAAAGAGGTGTTGAAACTCCTTGATGCAGGTATTATTTTTCCAATTTCAGATAGTGAATGGGTTAGTCCAGTGTAGTGTGTACCAAAGAATGGAGGGATTACTGTTATTAAAAATGAAAAGAATGAATTGATCCCTACTAGAACTGTTACAGGATGGCGCATGTGTATAGATTACAGGATCTTGAATGAAGCCACTAGAAATGATCATTTTTCCCTTCCCTTCATTGATGAAATGTTAGACAGGTTAGCAGGACACCCTTATTTTTGCTTCTTGGACGGTTATTCTGGATATAACAAAATTACCATAGCAGCTGGTGATCAGCATAAAACAACTTTTACTTATCCTTTTGGAACTTTTGCTTACAACAGAATGCCATTTGGACTCTGTAATGCACCAAGCATTTTTCTAAGGTGTATGCTAGCTATTTTCACAGATTTTATTAGTAAGTTCTTAGAGGTTTTCATGGATGATTTTTCCATCATTGAAAATAGTTTTGATGATTGCTTGAATAATCTAGATAAAGTGCTTAAGAGATGTGAGGAAACTAATTTAGTCCTTAATTGGGAAAAATGCCATTTTATGGTAAGAGAAGGTATAGTTCTAGGCCATAAAGTGTCTGCTGAAGGATTAGAAGTAGACATAGCTAAAATTGATGTGATAGCCAACTTACCTCCTCCTACCAATGTTAAAGGCATTAGAAGTTTCTTGGAACATGTTAGGTTCTACAGGAGATTCATAAAAGACTTTTCAAAAATTTTTAGACCCCTATGTGTTCTGTTAGAAAAAGAAAAGAAATTTGATTTTACTAATGATTGTTTGAAAGAATTTGTGCAGCTAAAGGAAAAGCTTGTCTCAGCACCAATCATAACTCCATTTGATTGGAATTGTGATTTTGAAATTATGTGTGATGCTTCTGATTTTGCTGTAGGAGCAGTGTTAGGACAAAAGAGAGAAAGGTTGTTCAGGGTCATTTACTATGCTAGTAAAACATTGGTGGAAGCTCAGAGAAATTATACCACCACAGAAAAAAAATTACTAATAGTTATCTTTGCATTGGATAAATTTAGATCATACATACTAGGGTCTAAAGTTATCATTCATATTGATTATGCAGCATTGAGATTTTTATTTGCTAAGAAGGAATCTAAACCGAGATTGATAAGATGGGTACTTTTGTTGCAGGAGTTTGATATAGAAATCAAAGACAAGAAGGGATCTGAAAATGTGGTAGTTGATCACCTTTCAAGATTGCACATTAAGGACATGGACGCTCAAGTGGACATAAATGAACATTTCCTAGATGAGCAACTATTCTAATGTGAGGTAACATTCTATCCATGGTATGCTGATTATGCAAATTATCTGTCATGTAAAGTGTTACCTGAAGAGCTAAATAGTCATCAGAAGAAAAGATTTCTTCATGAAGTCAAGAAATATACATGGATGAACCTTTTCTGTTTAGAAGATGTGCAGATCAAGTTTTGAGAAGATGCATCCCATATGAAGAAACTTTTGATATTCTCAAGCACTGTCATTTCTCAGAATATGCAGGGCATTTTGCTGGAACAAGAACAACAGCAAAAATTTAAGAATGTGGTTTTTATTGGCCATCAATCTTTAAGGATGCTCATGCATTTGTGGTGAATTATGATAGATGCCAAAGAATGGGGAATATTTCGAAAAGGCAAAAAGTGGCCCAGAATTATATCCTAGAAGTTGAATTGTTTGATGTATGGGGGATAGATTTCATGGGACCATTTCCTCCATCAGAAAAGTATGAATATATACTTGTAGCAGTGGATTATGTATCCAAATGGGTAGAGGCTATTGCTTGTACTACAAATGATGGTAATATAGTGGAGAGATTCCTTCAAAAGAACATATTCACTCGTTTTGGCATACCCAGGGTACTCATTATTGATGGAGGATCTCATTTCTGCAACAAGTTGTTGAAAAAAGTGCTCAAAAAGTATGGAGTAATCCATAAAGTTACCAGAGCTTATCATCCACAAGCAAATGGTCAAGTGGAGGTTTCCAATTGAGAGTTGAAAAGGATCTTGCAAAAGACAGTGAATGAGTCTAGAACTGATTGGAGCTATACGTTAGATGATGCTCTATGGGCTTATAGGACAGCTTTTAAGACTCCTATTGGAATGTCCCCATTTTGAATGGTTTATGGCAAGGTATGCCATTTGCCAGTAGAATTAGAGCACAAATCTTATTAGGCATTGAAACTGTTGAATATGGACTCTATCAAAGTAGGGAAACAAAGGCTTCTACAACTTGATGAAATGGATGAATGACATTTGGAAGCCTATGAGAATCATGAAATGTATAAACATAAAATGAAATACTTTCATGATAAGAAGATTGTCAAGCGAGAGTTCAAACCTGGAAAATATATGCTGCTTTAAAACACTAAACTTAGCATATTTCCTGGAAAGCTGAAATCTAGATGGTCTAGTCCATTAAGAGTAAAAAGTATCTCCCCATATGGAGCTGTGGAATTGTTTGACGATAAGTCTACTGATTCTTTTGTTGTGAATGGACAGAGACTTAAACACTACTTGGGGGGAGACATCTACAGGACAAGAGATATTCTTTATATCTCAGATCCTGTAGAAATGATGGAACATCGATAACAGACTTACCATGGTCTATGCTAACGACCTTAAACAAATCATACTTCTTACACAATTAAATGTTTGTATTGGAATTATGTTAAAATTGCTTACTTGTGTAATTCTTGATTGACAAGTTCAGGTTGTGGAAAAGAATTGATGTATTCAGAATGAAATTGAAGTTTGAAGTAAGAGGCAAGATATCACTCTTAGTGTCACATCTCTCGCCTATAATATTTTCAAACCTGGTGAGGAGCAATTTTATTTCGCCTCTGAACATGAGAAAGATGGAGGAACCTTTGAATATCTCCATATTAAGTTGTCTGTCATACTTTCGTAATGGCAAAGTGTGTAAGCTGTCACTTTTGAATCCCGCCCTGAGCAAGGGAATGTGAGGCGAAATTGCAACATCACTCTTATATCTCGCCAATCAGGTATGTTTTCTGGCACTTAAGCTTTATTTCGCCAGCATTATTTTGCCTCAGATGACATAATACTGGGCGAAGTGTGTTTTTCTCGCCTTTGGTATGGCTAGTTTACAAATGTTTGTGGCGAAATCTGTTTTTACCGCCTCAAATATTTCGCCTAAATACTTTTTTTAGGCGAAATTTTCTTGTCACTTGCCTATTTCTTTTGATTGAAGGCGAATTAACTGTATTGTCGCCTACCTAATGTCGCCAAAAATTTTGAATTTCAAATAGAATTTAGCGACACATAAGCAATCTAAAGGTGACCGTTGTGACACGAGGCTAAGTTGTTTCTTTTCGCCTTCCATCTACATCTCTCATCATTGTACATATTCAATTACCCTTTTCAGCACTCATTTCATTCTTATTGCTACTGTACTTGCACTCTAAGTTTTTCTTCTCACGAAAACCCTAAACTTCGAAAATATTCGATTGTGTTGTCAAGCTTGAATTTGTACAAAACTCAATCAGGTATGTTCTCTTTATTTCTCAATTGAATAGATGCCTGTTTAAAATTAGTCTGTGTGGTTTTGAGAACTGCTATTTTTAGGGCATAGATTAAGCAAGTTTTGGTAGTAACAATGGTGCGATAAGCATGATCAAACTATCTATTGGCGGCTAAGTACACTATTTTGGGAGATTTATTGTGATATATTATCATTCGACTTGGATTGATACTGCTAATGTATATTAGGTCATTTAGCTGCTGCTATTCGATATTGGTTTTGGTTATTGAGGTAAATTCTCATTTTGCAGACTAATGGCGAGAAGGAAGAGTGACAGTACTCCTAGCCCATCTAAGAAGGGCAAGAGAGCAAGGACTTCGGCCAGTCCAAGAGTTTATGATGAGAGAAATTTTAATGTGAGATTCAGACTTCCATCTTCACCAAAAGCTACAGAAAAGAGCCCCTCAACTTCAAATGTTGATAAAGGGAAGAAATCTGGCGAGAGATTGCACAAGAAATCAGATGGGTTTGTTTCTGTTGAGGGTGCAAAGCAAAAAGGCATTTAGATTGGGTCACCAACGTCCACAAAGAAGAAAACCAATCTGGAAAGTACACCTAGGACCCCTTCTACACCAATTGCTGATAAGGGGAAAGACTCTGTTGGAAAGGTATCAACTAAGGATACTGAAAAGAAGAATAAATTGCAATTTTGGCAGGAGAGAGCTGTCTTAATAATTGATTTGGAGGATAAGCGCTTTGGGAATTATCTGTGGAGTTGGGATATGAAACTTTTAGTGGAGCAGCCTATGAGGGCCAATGCAATATTGGTTGAGGATTTTTACAATGAAGCTCTTGAGGAACTGGATAAACCTTTCGGCATTAGAGGGGTTCAGGTGAATATATCTATGGAGAGTATCTATACATATTACAGATTGATGGAAGTTACACCTCAAAGAAACAAAGGAATGGAAGCTGAGGAGATGACCTCAGAAGATTTAAGAAGTCTGAGGAGATTTCCTTACCTGCTAATGAGGCAGAAGATGATGTGCTGGCTAGTGAGTTGGACATTCACTCAGCCGTTTGTCTAAATGGGTTGAGGGACAATGTGATGCCAAGGTGCAAGGGCAGTCGGTTTATAGCAAATGAAAAGAGGTTCTTGAGAGACTTCAATAAGGCCAAGTTAATTCATCTGGGCCAATTGATATATTTAGAGCTCCAGAAACGGGTAAACAACATGAGGAAGGCCAAGTCAAGGCAGCACACTCTCTATTTTCCATCTCTCATAACAGGTTTGCTGGAGAGATGTGGAGTCAAGCATAAGAAAAAGAATGTGTGGCTAGGTGATTTAAAACCACACACTGGAGAGCTTGAGTTAAGGATTTGGGAAAGCAAAGGACGTAAGGACAACCCTTGTCCAGAGGCAGTTGTAAAAGTAATAAAGTTGAAGGCAGGAAGAGATGCCAAGAGAAGAACTGCTAAGAAGAATAAATTTTCTTCTTCTCCTCTATCACTGACACCAGCACCTGAGATTATTCAACCTTCTGCTCTGGTCCCACTGAGGGGCAATAGAAGGGAATATGAGACTATAACTAGAGATGAGTAGGTGAAGAATTTGGTAGAAAGAAAGGTTGAAGGAAAAATTTCTGAATTTTTCAAAACCATTTATACTCCACAAGATTTTCTGAGAATGTGGGAGATACACAAGGCTAAGGAAAACATTTCTCTAGTTGGTTTTGCTGGATTCTCAAAAGATTATTCGATTAGGGAACCAGCAAGGGTGGAGGAATCTATGGACGATCAAGATAATCTACATTTTGAGCAAGAAGATCTACTGGATAGTAAGTCTGAGATGTCTGATCAGGCGTTTGAAGAGATTATTGTTCGACAGAGTTGAGTTAAACAATTGGATTTAGCATCAGAAGTAGTAGTTAGTCAAATTGCTGAAGTAGATGAAAGAAATTTCGAAAAAGGAAAATCAGTTGTATTGGAATCTACACTTGGTGATGATGGGAATGCTGACTCTTCAGATTGTGAAGAGATTGATACTTCAGAAGTTGAAAAACAAGGCAAATTATTGGCTTTTTATGCTGAAGCTGCACGTTTACCAGTGTCAATTCAGGAAGATGGTGAGGGATCAAATTTTCAGTTGAAAGATGATGATCACTAGGGTGAGGAAGATCACAGAGATGAATGCAGAACAGACAACTCAAGTACTATGCGTTTCAACTTGTCAAGTTCCTGATAATTTCAGGCTTTTAAGTTGTACAACTGAGAGTCTACCACAGCTCACTGACGGTTACATTCCAAGACTTTATATTTTGCACCCTGAGGTTCAAAGATTGGTCAATATGTCAAGATCAGGAATTTACTCTCATGGTCAGTCTATGGAAGAGTCTGATGACTCCATGGCTATAGTTCCTTTCCGTCATACTGAATCCATTTCCATCAACCAGATCATTGAAAATAATAAAAATTCTTCTGAAGCTGAGTCCGATGATAGTTCTGCTTGTTGTTCTTTGGGTAATGATGACAATGTAATTACAGATGAAGAATATGCCCGAGAGATTGCTGAGCGAACTAGTAGAAAATGGTCACATTTTCTTGCTCCTGTGTTTGTTGGTGATGATAGTGATAAAGATACCGGTCATATCTCTCAAATTTCTCAAGATGCAGTGGAACTAGATTTTCAGTCTACTACAATAGAGATGAGTTCTATTTTCATTTAGGATTGGAAGTTTAACAAATCCCCATGAAACAAGACTGCTGCTTTAGTGGTTCCAAATAAGTACAAAATTGAATTTTTCTTGCAGGTAAAGGAATTCATCAGCAGAACTGCCATCTTGGTGATTCCTCATTCTATGGGCAGAAAGCGAAAAAATTTGGCTTTGGAATCTGACGAAATCAGTGATCTTGAGGATCTTGTATCACCAGTTGTTAAGGCCAAATTTTATTCAAGGAGGAAGAATACTAAAAAAGAGCGTTGTTGCTACAAAGCCTGCTCCAGAAACTCCAAGAAGAATTACAATATCTGTTGTAGCTAAATTGTCAGGTGATGCTGTTATCAAAGATGTAGTTTTGAGTGAATTGAAGCTGAAAAAGAAAATTTCCAGTCCTTCTGAAGCTGTACCCACTTCTCCATTGATTGCTAAACCCAAGAAGAAGAGATTAGTCACAAAATCTCGCAAACAAGATCCACAACTCCCTCCAAATACAGATCCTAGCTTAGAAGATTTTTGATTACTTGATTTAAGATTGTATTTTGTACTCTTTAGAAGTTACTAATATTTTAGTTTTTCTAGTTTTGTCATTAAAAGAGTAATGTGATTTTTTTTCTTTTCTTTTGGATATTTTGGTAAAGAGTAATGTGAATATTTGAGTCTTTATTTTTTTCTTTGAAATTTTTTAGAGTAGTGTGAATGGTTTGTATGTCTATTTGTGTTTCATTGTTACAAGAGTAATGTGATTGTTTTTACCTGTGAAGAGAGTTTTCAAAATTCTAAGTTGGGGGTTGTTTTTCCTAACACTGTTATTTTGACAAGGCAGAGCATTCTTGTTGGATTTTTATGATGTGTTGAACAATGAGTTACAAGTTGTTTTGCAGGACGATTAAAGTTTTTCAAATGCTTAAGGCGATATTTGACTCTCCTCGTCTTTATCTTATTTTTGCAGGCGAAGTACTCTTCATGTCGCCTAAATTGTAATTGGGTTGTATTGGTAAGGGGCGATGTTTTTCTGACGACATCCTTTTATTTCGCCTTTGTCTTGTCGCCTAGTTATTTCACCTTCAGTTGGTTCTTTTCAATTTTTGTCTTATATTCTTAATCTTCTCGCTTCACTTAAATGCTTGTGTTCTACTTTGGGCGAGATAATGACTGATAATGGCGACATCCATGTACACTTTTTAACTCTCTGATTTCCTATTTTCAGTATCCTTTCTCCTCCTTCTATTCTTTCATGTTCTCTCAAGCATTGAGGACAGTGCTTTCTTTTAAGTTGGGGGTGGGGTAGCAATCACATTACTTATTGGGATTATTATGTGTTAGCATATTTTCTTTTTAGTATAGTTTTAATTACACATTTTGTTTGATTTTTTTTAGGTCATATTAGGTTTGAATGCATATTGAGCTTACATTGTTTATAATTCAAAGCGATTCAGTTTTTCATAAAATTAGATTTCAAACAGAAAAATCAGTGTTCAAAACAAACAGTTTTGATGAGCGATTCGTGATAAATTTCTCTGAGCACTGATATAAATTCTGGTCAGATTTGAATTGTGAATAAGTTTTTGAATTTTTATAAGGAAAGAGTGGAGAAAACCTTGGGCGGTATGTGAGGTTTGAGCTTTATTTTACACATTTTCTTCATGAGATGGGTTATATTTTTCTCTTCCTTATTAAACACATTATCTGATCCATTTTTGTTCTATTAGAATCAGAACCTTCATAGGTTTGCTTAAAATTTCTCATACATTCCTTAAGTGCATAGGGCATTGGTCGGGTAAAGTTCTGTCTTGAATCTGTCAAAGAAAATGATTTGATTTGAGAGAGTGAGTGAAACTATTAAAGAGCTTTTGCCTACTTGATATAACCAAACTTTGATATCCTGTAAGGTAAACTATTTTGTTTCCATTCTCTATAAAAACCTTTTCTTTGGTCCCTAATCCTGTCCAAACTATAAAGATGGAGATATAATCTCAATCCTACCCTTTAGGCTTACCATTAAGTTAGGGATGGAAAAGATTGGGTAGTGAGGATTTGCTAGAAGAAAGTTTCTAAAAATTAAAAAAAAAAAAAAAAAGTTAAAAGCAAGTTGCTTTTATAAAAAAAAGTATTATAAATAAGTGTCAGAAATTGGGAAACACTAGTGAGAGAAAAGAAGAGGGAATGAGAGGAATTTAGTGGTAAGTCCAATTTTTTAATCCTTGAAGAAAATTCCTTTTCTTTCATAAGCTAACTTAACCCCATTTTCCCTATATAAGCAAATTAGAGATTCTGAGGCAGAGAAATAGACAGTTCTGAACTTAGGAACCTCTAAGTGATGTGCAGTGTATGAATGAAGTTCAATGATCGTGAGGTTCTTAAATTTTTTTTCATACATGCTTATGAAACACTAGTATCACATTTGCTTTGGTACGCAATTCTGATTCTTAAAGTGACTAGTGTATTGTGTGAATAACCTATAGGATTCTGAGTGATCAAACACTTATGAGAGACTACAGTGAGGAAGTAGTTTCAAAACTGTAATACTTGGATCTTCTCAGAATCTTTGCAACATGAAGAAAATGACAAGTTTTGAGTTAGTTGATTTGAAATTTTGAAAGAAAAGTTGGTCACTGTTTGGAAATTTTTCAAAACATATTTGATGAGTTGCTTTGAGTCATGATAAAGTTTTCACTAATTGCTATCTGAGAAGGAACAAGCGACACAAGAGGAGGAAACTGTTACTTCGCCAATTTGTGTTTCTTTGATTTCTTGTATTTTCAAAATTACCACTGAGTGAAACTTTATAAATAGTAGCTCATATGTAGTGATAGATAACTTTGGATTTTTAGAATCTTTTGATCATTCTTGAGAAAAACTTAGAGATCATTGTGATCATTGTTGAACCTTTTGACATTCTATTTTTTTTAGAGAAAAATTATAGATTCTTCTATATGCTTTATTCAACATTTTAAGAGAAGCATCTTGAAGAAGATTCATATTTTGTTCTTGCGATCATTGAGATTTAGCTTGAAGATAGCAAAGCAACAACTGTGACAGAGTCTAGCTTCTATCTTCTTTGGTAAGATTTAGATCTTAGAAGTATATTAGTGATGATTTGTGCTTTGATTGAAAATGTTGAAATCGATATGCTAAGCTAAAAGCTCTTCTGATCTGCTAATTTATGTTGATGATCATTGTTCTAGATGTGTGTTTCTTGTTTAATCTAAGTCAGTTTTACTCGAATTTCATGAGCTAATTGAATTACAAGAACGAGAGTTACGTAATCTTGTTTGATTTGAGGTTTGATTAGACCAGAGATGGCGATTAGACTCCAGATCTAAGAACAGAGGATCATAGATCTAGAGATAGACTATAAATCTGATTTTTGCAGATTATGCGTAACAGTTATAATTGTTGTAGTATAGAGATATATGCAATTTTATAACTGAGATCTGTCAAATTGAATCGAGAGATCTTTTGACAGATCACTGATGATGATCTAGAAGGTAAAACTGTGATCTTAAGATGAGGCATACATAAGAAGTTGATTAACAGCAGAGTGTAGTAGATTAGCACAATCATTGTTTAGATCATTGCAGAATAGAGTACTGATCCATGCTTTCAAACGAGAGAATGTCATTAGTGTCTATAACCTCATTTTCATATTATGATTCCTGTGATTTGATTTGTAAATAGATTATTTTGGCAATTCAGTTTGAACCTTAATCTCGATTATGCTTCTTAGTTATCAATCCATGTGAAGATGATATCTTAAATACTACATTAGATGTTGATAGGATTTCAGTTGGTTATTACAAATTTATATGTCAGGAATATCCTCATCACACACCTCGGGTTATCGGGGGCGAGGACCTAACATTACAATTAGTGAGTTCATTGGAGATGGATACTGCACCAAACGCCAAGATGAGGAACCGGTTGGAGATGGTCTCAGAGAGAAGATAGAGGAATTTCTATTTCTGAGAGAAAAGGGTCTTTACAAAAAGGGGAGACATTTTAAGTGTTTTTTTTTAGCTTTTCAACCGTGATTTGACAATTTTAAGGGTAGTATAATCTATTAAAATATTTTTTAAAAAAATTCAAACTACTTATAAATCTGTAAGTAATCACGTAATAAGTAGGTCAAAAATATTTAACAAGGATATTCTCGAAATAACCGTGCATTTACAAAAAAGAAATTGATGTTGAAATTATGACGAGAATTTCGGATATACTTTAGCATCTAGAACTATTTTGGTTGGTTTGAGTGACAAACAAACTCTGATTTGAACGATTCACGTATCGTTTGAAAGTTTATATCAAAACAAATAAAATGTCATATAGTTTATAATAATTTGAAACTAAACACTCCTGCACCTCCAACTACAAGTTCTGTCAATAATAAAGTACATGAAATCTATGGTTTATAGTTTCGAGTAAATTCGGGAATCCAATAGGTTTGAAATTTGGAAAAGACTCGAAGACTAATTTGAAACCATGGTATTTTATTAGGAATGATATTTTCTGAAGTGGATTCTAGTTAGGAAAAAGATCCTTGGAAATCCTAAATAGGAAAAGTTTTCTTAATGGTTTAAGGTTACTTTATGACTAAGTAACCTAGTGCTATAAATATGATGCTTATATCTATTATTTTTTTTCATGAGAGAACAATATAGATATGTTTGGTTAGGTTAAAGATGTGCCTAATGGGGACCTAGGAATCATGGAGGTCTTAAATTTTAGGATCAAGCCATGTTATTATTTTGGAGCTCTTGTAAGAGCCATATGGGAAAAGCGTGTTTGCGGGACTATGACGTATGCAATTAGGTAGGGGAGTAAGAGAGTGACATTCAGGCTGTAACTGTTCATTTATTGCCACATAATGAGTTGGTCTTTCATCGTCCATCGTCCCGACGACCATTTTTTTTTCGTTTTGAGTTTCCATTTAAAATCTTGTGTCTTATTTTCTATATCCATTTTCTTGTCTTGTGTATGTTTGTTTTACTTTGTGGTTATAATACTCATCTCTACTACATGGATCACTTATTTCTTCAATATGTGGTATTAGAGCTAGTTTTCCTAACAGGTAGTATCAGAGCCCTAGTTCGTGAGCTAGAGTTAGTGTGGTCCATATGTTTTTGTTGAATCAAAATAAGCATGGGTTCAGGTAAGATGATAACAAAAGGTTTTTAAGGATGGATAAATCGCTAGAGTCTGAAGAAGTTCTAACCATACAAATTTGATTTCTTTAAACGAGTTTTGGAGTCAGTTGCATAAGAAGTGGGAAAAAGTCAAAGCTGAAAAAAAAAGTGTCCCCAAGTGTTGTCAATTTGATCTACAATAGTTGTAGATATGAAAAAGTTTTTATATAAGTTCTTTAACAATGGAAGTGGTGATATATGATATATATTATTGTGGTTATAAGGTGGCTTTAGTGGTTCTTCTTTAATATAAGTGAAGATAAAAAAAATATAGTCAAAGATTCAAGTCTGGTCAAATAGTTAAAATAAATAGGGAATTAACTAGTGGTATTTTTGGGATTTTTGTGAGCTGAGAATTTTGATTAGTGACCGATAAACTCGAATAAGAAAGGACTATAGCAGCTGTTTGGCAAAGACTTTAATTATATTTTGGGATATTTGTCCTTATGGTATGCTTTAATCCACTAATTTTTTAATGATAGTGGATGAAATAATTGTAACGTTCGGCCCCGACCCCAGATAAACCCGAAGCGCGGTGATAGGGCACCACATCATTCACAATTGGTCTTAAGGCAGACCACTAGCCCCACAGACCACCATTATGCTTTCCAGCATACTTTGTCCTCACTCGCATGCTTTTCGGGAAAAATTCCCAAAAGGTCACCCATCCCAAGATTGCTCCAAGCCAAGCATGCTTAACTTTGGAGTTCTCATGTTCTAGGCTCCTAAAAAACAATGTGCACATTGGTGATATGGGTAGAAATTCAATTCCTTTTAACCTTGTCTCAATATGGGGTGTTACAATCCACCCCTCTTAGGACACAATGTCCTCATTGTGGGTGGCCCACATCATTCCTAAAATCTTTACCCCCGCTAGACGAATGCCCTGGGCTCATCCGTGCACAGGCGCACTCGTGATCGTAGAGTTGCTCTAATACAATTTGTAACATCCGGCCCCCACCCCCGGATGAATCCGAAGCGCGGTGGTAGGACACCACATCATTCACAATCGGTCTTAAGACTGAGTAGTAGCCCCACAGACCACCATTACGCTTTCCAGTATGCTTTGTCCTCACTCGCATGCTTTTTAGGAAAACTTCCCAGAAGGTCACCCATCCTAAGATTTCTCCAAGCTAAGCATGCTTAACTTTGGAGTTCTCAAGTTCTGGGCTCCTAAAAAACATTGTGCACAGGTAGTTCTGGGCTCCCGAAAAACATTGTGCACATATGGGTAGTAATTCAATTCCTTTTAAACTTATCTCAATATAGGGTGTCACAATCCATCCCCTTAGGACACAACATGTAACGTCCACAAATTGGGCCTATTAGTTTGGACCAATTTGTAAATTTTTCGTATGCTTTATTTTTAAATATTCCAACTCGGAATAATTCGAAAATATTATTAAGGGCAATTATGAGATTAGGAATTTTTAAACAAATATTTGAAACCTTGGAATTCAAAATTGAGATTTAAATTCGTAAATGAATATTTTAATCTCAAAATGGATTTTTATTACGGAATATATTTTATAAACTTTGAGGGATATTTTAATTAAAGAATAATGTCTAGGATCACAATTTTTACTTGATTTTGAAATTGCGTATTTTAGTCCAAATTGAATTTAATTACCGAAAAAAGGGCAAAAACCGAATTAGAGACACTATATTCGCGATTTTAGAGTCAAAAATATTTATTAAATGTGATTTCAAATTTAATTTCGAAATATGTGAATTTTAAGCCAAAAATGTCATTTTAAGCCAAAATGACCATTTTGCCCTTGTTAACGGAAAAATTCAAATTTTTAAAATCGATGGTGGTTTGAGATTTTAAATATGAAAATAAATTTTTGGAGAAGTATAGAAGTGTCGGAATGAAGTTTCGGTGGGAATTGGACTCGAAATCGGATTGGGCCCAATCTAAAGTCGAGCCCATAAGTGTCATGACACCACCACCAAACACCCCACATTTCTCATTTTTCATCTCCTTCTTCCCATTCACATTTTCTCTCTTCTCCATAGCCAAACCCTAACTTTTCTTCTACCTCATTTTACCACCTCCAACCACCATGAATCTTCAAATTGATTTCATCAACAACCTTCAAAAGGTTCATTGGTTGCTCTTTGGGTGTTTTTAAAGCTTGTTTATCAAAGGTAAAATCTCTCTCTCTACCCATTTTGAATCCAAAAAATGGAGATATGGTTTTGGTTCTAAATTGATCTGGGGATGTTTTTAAGTTGATTCCAAGTGTTAATCTCATGCTCTTAGCTCCTATTAGTATTTGGTATAAAAGCCTTAATTTTCATTTCTTGATGAAATCCCTATTTTGTGAAATGGTATGGAGAGATGTTGAAATTGATAAATTGGTGATCATAGGTTGTTAGAAAATGATTTTGGATTGACTCTATTCCATTTTGAAAAACCTTAATCTCATAAGTTGAATATTGTCCTTAATAGAGTGGTTATATGGTAATTAAGTGATATAAGTGTCTTATGATGTTATTATTGATGGTGTGGTGTATGTATATGCTTGTAGTGTATTGTATATGTAATTGAGGATGTCTAGCTAGTCATTGGAATCGCACAAAGCGAGCTAATAGCTTGGGATCGACGGATGCGAGGTTCGTATTTCCGTTTTTAGCCCTACATATTGTTTGTTATTGATTGATGGTTGTTGTTGCATTAATTTGGCTAATAATGCACTTGATATGAATAAAATATGAAAAATTGACATTGTGGTTGCTTTGACATAAATGATAGTATATATGATGGAATTAATGAGAATTTATTTGTATGTGGTCTTATGAATGTGTATGAGATGCTTATAGTTATATGGACATGTATAAAATGAAGTACCATGGAAATTGGTACATGTATATGATGTTTTTGAAACTACAAAAATGTTTATGTGGTTGCCTTTGAGGCCTTGAAACATAATTGGTGAAATTTTGTACATTACCTTGAAGAGGTTAATTGTACAACAATGGTTTTGGTAATGAAGGAAAATGGTAAATTTGTATTGATCACATAAAAGGAATGCCCTTGTTCTTAGCTTGAAGTAGTGAATATACTGGCATGCCATAGGGAAACTTAGAAGTATACTTCGACACATAAAAATGTGAATTAAGGCTTGAAGTGCCGCTTATATGATTTGGAGTGACGGCTCCTAACCGGATGCGATGGCATCAACCCGATCCTTTTGGATCTTACCATGATCTTCGGATCTTACCGTGTCTTCGGACTTACCGTGATCTTCGGATCTTATTAGGGTTTCTGCCCGTTTTCACTATAGAAAGTTGGAATTAAGGGCAATAACTTAAAACAAGTGTTTTGTGTTGATTGAACTTGGTTTATGTTTGAACTTGAATAAACCTTTAATCTTGATTATAATATTAAATGGTATTGGGTTTGATCATGAATAATGACAAGATGGCTAAGGATGTTAATTATGTTCATATGAGAATGAATACGGTTTAATCAAACCAAACTTGGTAATAAATAGCAAAAGATGATTTAGTGCTCTAAAAGTGTTAAACTTGATGGTTAATTGATGAACTTAAAGGAATATGTGTTGCTATTGAATAAGATGACATTAAGTAGCTTGATAACTCATAAATGAGTTTCAAGGTTTAACTTGGTAAAAAAAAAAAAATTGATGGTTGATGATGCCTTAAAAGGATTACATTGAATCTTATAGTTCAATGCTATGAAAGTGATTGTATGAGGTTGTATGTGGTATGTGTTTCTTGGATGTGTTTTAGGCAACCAACCCCTAGTCTGACCCTTATTTTCAAATGACTATGAACTTGTAAAGTCTCTAATGTTATTATGTCCATTTTTGGTTTCCAAATTGAATTTACAAATCTTGTTTAAGAGTTATGAAAATGATTTGAGAATTTTTTTTTGGTATATTGAAGTTTTATATGTGATGTTTTGGAACTAAAAGAATCTTGAATCAAAGGTGTCTTAATGCTTTGATTCTAGGATGTTTCTAAGTGTTTTAGATGTCTAGAATGTCCATAAAATGTTTTTGAAACGATTCATAATCTCAAAGTAATATTTTGGTGGTAAAACATTGAAGAAACAAAGGTTTTTGAACATTTGGAACGCCCCGTGCCCTGGCCCCGCGCTCAGGTAAGTGATCAGGACACGAATCAGGAGGCGAAAATCGGTACCGAAGCTGTTTTTGCACCCTGGGTGCCCTAGTCCGCGCCCTGGTCAGGCTTGCCAAGACGCCCAGGTCTGAACAGCAATCTTTTGTGCCTCCGTTCTCCTTCGTCTGAAGTCCGAATTGGGTGCCGTTTGAGACTATAGATTTGTATTGAAGTCCTCTATCCAACCATGTCTTTAAAAAGCAGAAACTATGTCATTTGATATTCTCGATTTTCAAACTCCTCCGAGGGTGCAAAATCCTTTGAATTTCCGAAAATCAAGTTTTATAACTTAAAGTTTATTTGATATAGGTACCTTGGACCTCATGAATAATCATTTGAGTTTTATTTAATTATTAAGTATCCAAATTTTTAAATAAATAGACTTTTAAAGACAAAATATCCATTGTATCAAACTAGATGCCTCTAGTTATCTTTCAAAGAAAAATTCTTTGTAAATTCTCCTTTTTCCAAGTTGTTCCTAATATACTTTCAACCTCTTAATGGTGTTTTTAGATGTAACAATATTTGAAAAACATTCTTTTAAGTTGTGTTTGAACCAAATAGGATTTTTGGGTTTTTAAGACAACATATGCTTGTTAAGCAAGATATTTTCTTTAAATGATTTTAAAATGGTATTTCCATATTTCCACACTTTAATCAATGATTTATGATATTAGTAATCGGAATCATGCTCGATTGACCGTGGTTGTCCGGGTTGACTTCGGTTGACTTCGATCAAAGTAGGTTATCTTGTTTCAAGGGTTCGCTTGGTACTTCCACGGCTTGTCTTTGGACTTTGTCAAGGTTAACCAAATGTTACTTATGAAAGAAGTAACCATCCTTATCCGGTACCAAGTGTTCAAATTGAATTTCAAAGTTTTGAGATCTTTAAATCAATTTTAATATGTGTCAATATTCGTGTGAAGGGTGTGACCTTCAATTTGTTGGGTCAAATGGACTAATGGTGGGTGTCGGTTGCATATGTGATTGTGTGATTGGTTTAATTGATGGGATGATATTTTCACCTAATTATGAATCTTATAAACATGGAAAATAGTTGATTCATCGAACTAAAATGGATAGACATATATACAATGTTCCTATGGTATGTGTTGATTATCTATGTGATATGTGATGATATTGGGTGATTATAATCATATGTGATTATAATCTATGTTCGATAGGAATTGTATGTGTTTGACTTCCTTGTATTAAGGTGAGCTTAAAGATGCTCACAATAGAGATGCCATGTTGTGTGTATGAATTGCATTCTAATAATGAAGACACATTTGTGTGTGAGTGTTTAGGACATGGAATGCGGACTAGGCATTGTTGCCTAACACCCCTTCGTTGTTCTTTTTGTTCTTTTTCTTTTTCCTAAATGGAAATTTTGTACAGGTACGATCGAGCAGAGCACGAATATTTTCATAAAATAGACATTCTTCATGATCATGAGTTTTGTATATAACTAAGTATTATTTTGTAATTTAGCAATCATGTACCATTTTGAAAGAATGATTATAAAGTTTTTATTTGGGCCCTTATATGTATATCATGTCATTAGTGTTTTAATAATGAGCCCATGTACAGTTTTGAGAAATTGATTTTTACAATATCATGTGTAGATTTTAAAATATATTTATGTTGTTAACGCTTCCGCAATTGTTTTACAAAATATTTATACGATATTGATTATTTAATTATGGGTTTTGAGATAAATTTCTATATATATATATTTTATGAAGTCAAGTTTATTTAAGAGATTAATTAGAGAAAAGGTTTTGATCGAAAAAAAGCTTTTGGTAGCGTTCTTACTCCGCACTCTACTATACGGGGTGGGGGTTGGACGTTACACAACATGCTCGTTATGGTTGGCCCACATCATTCCCAGAATCTTTACCTCCGCTAGACGAATGTCCTGGGATCTTCCGTCCACAAGCGCACTTATGGTCGCGGAGTTGCTCTGATACCATTTGTAATGTCTGGCCCCCGCCCCCGGATGAACCTGAAGCGCGGTGGCAGGGCACCACATCATTCACCATTGGTCTTAAGGCTGAGTACTAGCCCCACGGACCACCATTACGCTTTCCAGCATGCTTTGTCCTCACTCGCATGCCGGGAAAACTTCCCAGAATGTCACCCATCCCTAGATTGCTCCAAACCAAGCACGCTTAACTTTGGAGTTCACATATTCTGGGCTCCGGAAAAATAATGTGCACACTGGTAATATGGGTAGCAATTAAATTCCTTTTAACCCTGTCTCAATATGGGGTGTTACAAAGTGTGTCATAATTGCGCGAGTATCTGATTAGCATGGATGTGGGTGTGGTGGAAAGTATATTGATAGTTGAGGAGTTTCTTAGAAGATGATGAAGGAAGTTGTCCAATGGTTTATTTCGCAAGTGTTTTGACATATGTTAAGAAGAAGAAAATCTAAGGTTGATGATTCCTAGGTGGTTAATCTTGGGACGGACCGTACCTATGTTGATATACTTTTATGGTGGGTATGATGATCTATTTTTAGCCATGGTCATAGAAAATGGAAAAAGAGAATCAATAATGTGTGGTTTGTTGGAATTATAATGAGAATTTTGGAATACTCTGGTATCTAACTATTTTGATTGTTTGGAGGGGCAAACAAATTTCGATTTTAATGAATCACATATCATTGGAAAGCTTATTTTGAGAAGAATCTAATGGTGTATGGCTCATAGAAATTTGAGACAGGACACACCCATAACTCTTTTTGAAAGTTCTATTGATATTAAAGTATATGAAATTTATGGTACATGTCATGTGATTTTGATTAGATGGGGGAATCAGACAGGTTTGGTAATTTTGGAAAATGACTCAAAGACTAATTTGGAACCATTATAGTTCATTAGGAATGATATTTGCTAAAGTGGATTCTAGTTAAGAAAAGATCTTTGGGAATCCTAAATAGGAAAAAATATTTTTAATGGTCTAGGATTATTTTATGACTAAGTAATATAATGTTATAAATATGATGTTTGCATATATTATTATGTACCCTGAGAGAATAATATAGATATGATTGATTAGGTTTAGGACGTGTCCGATGGGGTATGGGAACCATGCAGATTGTTGTGGTCTAGCTAAAAATAGGTCCCAAATAACCCAATGCTCAGACTTTGAAGAGCCTCTCCACCCAAGGAACAAGATCTAAAATTAGAACGACTCAGCTCTTCATTCCCGTAAAAAAGTCCCAAAGAGTTCGGTCGAAGAAGCCCATTGGTCCAAATTAGCGTTACATAATTAAAATTTATGCTTGGAACGTTCCTTGGGTTAAACTCAAGTATGGTTATTGTGTTTCGGCCGAAAAGCCCCCGAAATTGGATGATAATATTCTAAAATAGGATTATTTGGCCAAAAGGTCCCCCAGCTAGGTCCGATACTTTACGCTTGAAGGATTCGCACCCATCACATTTCTTTGAACATTGTCTGTCAATGCAAAGCATATGTCAAGTTGATGAATTAGTGAATAACACCATCATGTAGAACGTGAAATAACACCATCAATGTTGTTGGTGTTGTTGTCATCATTTTTCAATCCTGAAAATCAATAAACGGCAGAAGGTGAAAAAGATGGACATAAAAGAAGAGAGACATGAAATAATAACCTTAAATACAAAAAACAAAGAAGGCAAATTTTACTTGTCATTAAAGGGATAGACTATAAATATACTTAATGTCAATAACGTGAAACTAAAAAAAAAAAAGAAAAAATCAGCAGATGAATACGTGAATAAGTGAGGTGAGTGTACAGATGGGGTTTATATATATATATATATATATATATATATTAGGGGTGTGGAGCAGCGGCCCGCGGTACGATAGAATATTTTTAATATATTTTTTTAAAAAAATACTATAATACTTCTTCCGTTTTTTATTACCTAGAAAAGTTATTCAATACTACTATCCAACTAAAAATTATAATAACTTAATATTTAAAAGACAAATAAAATAATATCTCACTTGCTTATATCATTCCTTATATATTAAGAAGAATATGTGAACAATTGACATATTTAAAAAAATGGAGGTAGTATAATTTATGTATTGTTTTGGTTGATCCGATGCATATGTTTTGTTCAGATATTAAAATAAATTTGTTTAAATATATATAATTTTTTGTAATTTTATTACCTGATTTAAAGCTTTTTATTTTAACATTTAAAATATGTTTTATATCTAACTACAAATTATTGTTGTCATAAATATATGTATACCATCTATAGTTTAAAATATGTTATTTTCATATTAAAAAGGGTAAGAATTTTTTTTTTATAGTGTATGAATTTAAATTTATAAATATATGAAACTGATAGAGAAGAAAATATGATATATAGTTATTATGTAATTATATTTATTATGTAATTATATTTATTATATAATTTATTATGCTTATAATTTATATTATAATTTATTTAATAACTTTTAAATTTATAAAATTTGATAACATTTTATAAATAATTTTTAACAAATCACATTTTTAAATTTATAAATTTTAATTACATAATACTATAATTAGTTAAAACATAAAAATATATAAAAACATTTAACTACAAATTAAAAATATAAAATATAATTATATTTAAATAAATATATTTTAAAAATTAAAGTTTAAATAAATTTATATTATTTTAAAAAAAGTATTAAAAAAGTACTTTAATATATAAATATAGAAAATAATTTTACTATAAATGAAAAGGATGTTTAGAAAAATATTTTAAAAATTAAAGAAAAATGAATATTATTATGAAAAGAAAAAAGGACAAAAATATAAAATAATTTTACTATATATGAAAAGGATATTTAGAAAAATATTTAAAAAAATTAAAGAAAAATAAATATTATTATGAAAATAAAAAAGGAGGAAAAAATTTAGCAAGTGAAGGAGTCGAACTCTATACATTTGGTGTGAGGGGAAAATACATGACCATCAAACCAGCATATCCTTTTATGTTAATATCTACCCACAAATAGCTTAGGATAAAAAAGAAATTAATAATTGATTCAAAGTCCAGAATCAAAATCAAACGATAAAGATAATAAGGTAAATTTCAATCCAAACGAACTTATAGAAAGGGAAGACTCATAGTTGTGGAAAGATGAATTGTAAGGTCTGAGGTGCTCGAGCCAGATCTTCAATCCGTTAATTGCTTTCTCCATTTCTTCACGTTATTATGAATGATAATGACTCCAATCATCTTAGGAGTTTTGGGTTTTGCTAGTAATGATGTTGCAATTCCGAAAGAAATGAGAAATTCGATTTCAGTAGCTAGTTTTGTTTCCTGATTCTTTGATTTTGATTTTTTTTCCTTTCTAAACTAGAAGACAAGAGGTAAAAAAAGAGTGATTTGTCGATTTTGATTTCAGTTTTCTTTTTATAATAGAAGACCAAAAGATAGACAAAGAGGTATAGGTGGTGATGAGAGAGAAAGAACGAGATGTAAAAAAATTATTAATGGGTGGAATATCAATAGCTTGATGATACAATAAAAATGGGAAAGAGAAATTTGGTAGAATATTTGTAAAGGCACATGAAGCTTTTTAATTTGTAAAATATGTTCAAATTTCAAAATCTCTTATTTTTACCATTTTTCAACCTAACCGAGAACTCTCAAAATTGCCACATCATTTTTGTGAGCCCGCTGAGAGATTCGCTTTATTTTATATATATATATAAATTGTATTGTATAAAAATATAATGATAATTAATCAATGGGTATTAGGGTGGGTCGGGTTTAAATTGTTTCACCCAGTCCTAACTCGTTAACCTCAACATGTCATTACTTTCGCCCCAAATCCGATCAAATGTATTTTTGGTTGTCCCAAACCCGACCTAAAAATACCAAGTTAAAATAGGTTTGGATCAGATTGATTAATTTTGCCGGCCTTATTAGTTATCAAAATGAACACAGAGTTTTAGAAAATTGTAAGATGTTAGTGTGTTTGAATGAGAAATTCAAAAACTTGTATCCCATATTGCTTAGACAACTCAAGAAAGCATTATATATATAGTCTGACCTTTATCTAAGATATCAATAACAAAACAAAAGAGAACCCATATGACTATTTATAATAATATTAACATGAAAGATTGGGGTTTGGGGCTCTTGTCCTTGGATTCAATAGCTATATGAAGGTTTTTTAGTTTTTTATTTATTTAAAATTTAATTTGTGGAAAATTAATTGGATAATTAATTTCACGTTTTTTATTTATTTAAAATTTAATTTGTGGAAAATTAATTGGATAATTAATTTCACAATAATTCTAATCCTCACATGACGGTTAAAAAATAGAAAACGGTTGAATTGTAATAAATATAAAAGAAAAGTTGACAAATTTTAACTAGCATTAATACTTTATATTTTTCTTTTTCATTTTTTTAGTCATCGTGATCTCTTGTTCTTTGCAACACTTATTTGGTTGTGTTGTTGCTCCAAAAAATATTGTAATTGAATTCTGATAAACAGACTCCGACAGTCTTCTTAACAACCCTATAGAGATGGAGTAATTCTATTTAAGGACTATTTTCTTAAGCAATTCTCTGCATCTTGATTTTATTTATTTTATTTTTATACTATATTAATTTATATTTGTGATTAGTGATTGTGTTTTCTAATAAGAATTCATGGATAGTCCGGGTCCATTATGCTCAATTGCAATTTGAATTATAAAATTGAAAATCCATTCCGCTTAAAGTTTGAAACCGTGTGGATTGTCCATAAGCAGATCGATTCGTTACACATATAAATTTGATTTGTTTATATATTAAATTTATGTTACTAATTTTAACATTTAAAGTATTATTAATGTCATATTATAATAAAATAATAAGTGAAAATTCTAAAAAACGGGCTTTTTAAAGTTTAAAATACAATTATAGGCCTGTTTTGAAAAACATACAAAAACAGGCTTTTAAAAGTTTAGTTTTCACTTCATAGGCCAAGTTTCCCAAAATACCCCTGAAACTTTACAATTCACAGATGCTGTGAATTATGCTCACAGTCTGTGAATTATGCTCACAGTCTGTGAATTACGCTCACAGCTGTGAATGGCCTATGGAGTGAAAATCAAAGTTTAGTTTTGCAAACTTTTCAAAAGTGGCCTATAATTGTATACTAAACTTTTTATGGCCTAGAAATCCAATGGACTCAAATAATAATTAATTATTATTTAATTTATTAATTTTATATAATTTATTATTAAATTTGTTAAAAATAATTATAAAAAATTAAAAATACACGGACTGATTTCGAGACGTTTACATATATCAAGATTTTTCTAAGTTCGTAAATAAAAAAAAAAAATCGATCCGATTCATTATAAAAAAAATAAATAAAAAAAAGACTCTTTTCACTTTTAGGCATTGAGAAGTTAGAATTATTTTTATAGGCCCAATCTCAAAATAGTTCATAAATGAGGTTTCTAAACTTTACTTTACACTCCATAGGTTGTGCTTCCAATTATACCCTTTTAATTTAAAAAATAATTAAATATATAATTTGATATAATTAAAATAAAAATTAAAAAATCAAAATAATATATTCCTAAATTGCCCTTAACATTACAAACCAAGTTTAACTTACCTGAGAAGATTGATTACCCATCCAGTTTCTTCTTCTTTCTCGTGTTCGATTTCTTCTTCCTCCTCTTGTTTGGTTTCTTCTTCCTCCTCGCTGAGTGTCTTTCTTCTTCAAAACCCACGAATATATTCCATCTGCTCATCCTCTCGCTGATTCGATTTCTCCACCGGCGACGTCTTCCCATTTCGCTGATTTGGTTTCTCCTGTCGCTGATAGAATTCGACATCAGGTAATTCGTTGAGTCAATTCGATTGTTGTGCAAATAGAATTGTTGATTCATTTTGGTTTCTCCTATTGTTCGTTCGTATTATCCAATTCGAATTACAATCTGTGTTGTGGTAGAAGCAATTTGTAAAGGTACCCATTTGAGGTTATGCTTCTTTGATGTTAATTAATGGCGAAAATTGCTTTGCACGTTTTTTTTTAATGTTTATGTCGGCATTGGAATAGTCATGTTTGCATTTGGATATAGATCTGTAGATATATTATGCAACTGTTTATGTTCTTGAAATACATATTCATATTGTAGTTGTACAGATATTCTAAATTGCTGCTTCATATTGTAGTGTTCATATAAACAGCTTATTCATTTATGTTATTGCTGCTTCAGTTCTGATATGTTGTTAAACTGCTTGGATTTGCTTCATATTTTTGTATTGTGATTCTCATTTGATGTTGGGTGTTGATTACATATGATTGGATTTTGATGTATAAACGACCTTTTTAGATGTTCAAAGGATGTTTGTTTGTGTACAAAACTATTTTGATGTTTTTATAGGTGTTGAGTTTATTATGGGTTGCAATGTGATATTAGTCAGCTTTAAAACCATTATCTGTTGTGTTGTTATGAAGTATGTTATTTGCTTGGATAAGTCTATATACAGTGTTATTAAGGTACGCGTTCGTGCACGCGTTGTTGGTTCTGTTTATGTGGGCAATTTTTTGTTATGATTTGAACTCAATAATCTTAAAGGTTAGATATTCTGGTTTAGGGTGGATGTTAGTTCAGAGCTGGTAAGTAGGTTACAACCCATATTTCTTGTATTTGAGTTAATGTGTTTTAAAACCTATTGAACTGTACATATTAGTTTGTGATCGCGTTTCAGAATTTTTTGATGACAGATCTCTGTATTGTGAGTTCAGATATCTTAAAATTTTGTTTACGTAGTTGTTGTCTTTGAATGTTTTTATTGCAATTGGATTCTGTCCTTTTTGGATTGATTTGGCTTTAATTGGTAAGATTATTTCCATTTTAAGTTTAATTAATTTTATTGAGATATGAGTTGTTTATATTCTTAATTAGATTGATTTGGACTTAACTGGTTAGACTATTTCCTGTTTTGGCTTAATTGATTTAGTTAAATATGCTGATATGAGTTTTTTTTTTTTTAATTGATTTGATCTTAATTGGTTGGATTATTTCCTTTTTGAGTTTAATTAATTTGATTTTGTAACACGAATAGTTTATTTTCTTTGTATTAGATTGATTCTATTATATTTTTATTTATGAGTTGTTTTTTTCTTGGGATAATATATCCATAAAAAATATTTGTTGATGTCTAGGGCATACTGTACAAAGTTGCAAGGAAGCAACAATTGATATAGATGCAACATGTGATGGAATCTTTCATGTACCTTCCAATGGTCAGACTTCAAGAGAACACAAATAGAGTGCAACATTCGATAGTATGACATGAGAAAGTAACAAAGTCATAATTGTGTAATCGTTGTACTTATGTACATGTAAATTATGGTATTATAAATAGTAACTTAACTTAAATCGTTTATTGTTAAGGGAGTAGAAATTTGGTTGGAACCATAAATTATCTTAAACTGTAAATTTAGAATAAATTTGGTTGGAACCATAAACTGCAACTGTAACTTAGCTTAAACTGTAACTAAGCTCTGATATGACCTCAGACGGTAATATGGTAGATCATAAATCCGATGGCACCTCAGAAGCCCAATTTTGGTCACTTTTGGACTCTAGTTCGCTTTGCCTATGTATGAAATGTCCCTTAAACAAGTAGTACTAAACTTTCAAATAGAAAAGTGCATTTGCAACTCCCTTTAGTGGAATTCATGATTGTAAGGGACTAGATGTGATACTCCTACTTTAGGAGGTATTTAAGTGTAGTCCAATAGTCGGGTCCCCTAAGTTTTTTTAGTTTTTTCTCTAAAGATAGGTCAGATGGGGTGGGAAATGAAGGCTTGCAAGATTTGGGGCCGATTCTCCCAGCCATTTATGAGTTAATTTGACTCTGATATGACCTCAGACGATAATATGACATATCAAAAATCTAATGGCACCTCAGAAGCCCAAATTTAGTCACTTTTGGACTCCAATTCGCTTTGCCTATGTATGAAATGTCCCATACATAACTAGTACTAAAATTTCAAATAGATAAGTGCATTTGCAACTCCCTTTAGTGGAATTCATGAGTGTAAGGGACTAGATGTTATACTTATACTTTAGAAGGTACTTAAGTGTAGTCAAATAGTCGGATCCCCTAAGTTTTTTTAGTTTTTTCTGTAAAGATAGGTCAGATGAGGTGGGAAATTAAGGCTTGCAAGATTTGGGGTCAATTCTCCCAGCTATTTGTGAGTTAATTTGACTCTGATGTGACCTCAGACGGTAATATGGCATATCAGAAATCTGATGGCACCTCAGAAGCCCAATTTTGGCCACTTTTAGACTCCAATTCGCTTTGCCCAGGTATGAAATGTCCCTTAAACAAGTAGTACTAAAGTTTCAAATAGAAAAGTGCATTTGCAAGTCCCTTTAGTGGAATTCATGAGTGTAAGGGACTAGATGTGATACTCCTACTTTAGAAGGTACTTAAGTGTAGTCCAATAGTCGGGTCGCCTAAGTTTTTTTAGTTTTTTCTGTAAAGATAGGTCAGATGGGGTGGGAAATGAAGGCTTGCAAGATTTGGGGCCGATTCTTCTTGCCATTTGTGAGTTAATTTGACTCTGATGTGACCTCAGATGGTAATATGGCATATCAGAAATCTGATGGCACCTCAAAAGCCCAAATTTGGCCACTTTCGGACTCCAATTCGTTTTGCCCAGGTATGAAATGTCCCTTAAACAAGTAGTACTAAACTTTCAAATAGATAAGTGCATTTGCAACTCCCTTTAGTGGAATTCATGAGTGTAAGGGACTAAATGTGATAGTCCTACTTTAGGAGGTATTTACGTTTAGTCCAATAGTCGGGTCCCCTAAGTTTTTTTTTAGTTTTTTCTCTAAAGATAGGTCAGATGGGGTGGGAAATGAAGGCTTGCAAGATCTGGAGCCGATTCTCCCAGCCATTTGTGAGTTAATGTGACTCTAATGTGACCTCAGACGGTAATATGACATATATTAGAAATCTCATGGCACCTCGAAGCCCAAATTTGGTCACTTTTGGACTCAAATTCGCTTTGCCTATGTATGAAATGTCCCTTACATAAGTAGTACTAAAATTTCAAATAGATAAGTGCATTTGCAACTCCTTTTAGTGGAATTCATGAGTGTAAGGGATTAGATGTTATACTTATAGGAGGTACTTAAGTGTAGTCCAATAGTCGGGTCCCCTAGGTTTTTTTTAGTTTTTTCTGTAAAGACAGGTCTGATGGCCATTTTTTGACTCCGATTCGCTTTGCCCATGTATGAAATGTCCCTTACACAAGTAGTATCTTGTGGATAATAAAAAAAATTAAAACTAAAGCGTCTGTAGTAGTCTATGTTATGAGGTTATATGGATTCTAATGTGAGATTAGACATGAAAATGTGACATCAAAAAATGTGATCCGATATCAAAATAGGGGAATCATCAAACTTATAACCCCTGAATTCGACTTATTTATTAGAAGGCAATTAAACAAGTTCAGAGGATTAGGTGACATTCGATTGGAGAAACTAAATATAATGGAAACACACTTCTGAACTGATTTCATTTCTGAATGATATTAAATCAGAAATCTAGTTTGTTATCAAAAGTCACAACGACAGAGACTATTAGAAATATGTTAACAAAACAAAATTGGGTTCCTTATCTTAAACATAACAAACATGTAGAAACTATACAAAATTGGTGTCCTTAACTTACATATCCTCTAAGAACACCATAAGGTACAAAATTGTTACCACAAAGACCTAAACACATATAAGAACACCTGCATATTATTCACACCACTGTAGAACTTTCTAAATTGATCACTCTCAATAGACTTCCTTAGTATTTTACCGTTTCTTCCTTACTCGTGCAACCAGAGCCAAAAAGAGGTCTTCATGACAAATGCAAACTCTTATTTCCTGAAACAATTGGGAACTTCATTATTTCAATTCTTTCTGAATTGCATAATCTGCAACATTAACAACCATCGTCAAAGAATTAGTATGTTAATAGCAATCACACAATTGTGCAAACAAATCAAATAATAATGAAAGCATATCTCATAACAGTAAAGATGCCTTCTAAACTAATAAAGGTTTAAACTAAGAAAGTACAAACTAAATATTACTCATCAACCTCAACCATACACTATATCATTTCAATTATGATAAAGACAAATTCATGCTTTTTAATCATCACTAAATATATATATATATATACATGTGATTAATAATACCTAACTATATGATATAGATTTATAGTGGCAACAAAACACACTACTTATGTAATCTACAATCATATTATATTCAAAATTAAATTAATGATAAAAACGACAAAAGAATAAAAACAAACAAAGTGGGGATAACTAGACAGTAAACCATATTATTTTTAAATTATATAGATTAACAGTCCAAATGTAAAACATTAGCAATACCAAAATAAGTAATTTCAATTCACTTCACAAAAATGTGAAGGGACATCATGTTTTTGACATATTAGAAAAATCAGCCAGCAGAACCTTTAATTACATGCCAAAAAAAAATACAAAAAGAAGCACTAATCAATGGCTTAATATAAAACATGCCAGAATACTAATAACAATCAAAACAAAAAACTTCAATTTAGTTCACAAAAATGTGAAGACACATCACATTATTGACAGAACTAAATTCCAGTCTACAAATCTTTTAATTAAATGCAAAATATACAAATCTCAATTACATATCAATAATCCTCACAATGTAGTTGCCAAAACATTAACACCATATAAAACAAAATAACTCCAATTCAGTTCAGATTAATATGAAGTCGCATCATAATTTTAACAAGTTATGAAAATATGTGCAAATCTTCTAACTCAAACTCCACTAGGGCATGACAAATATTACTTTTTGATCAACATTAACAAAAACATACCCCAAAACGGAATGTAGTTCCTTTAAGTCGGCAATCGTCAACCAGGACTTTTGTAACTTCTAAAGCCTCTTGCATACTGGCTCCAGAAGCTATAACAACACAAACAATAACACCAGCAGACAATTCAGCTAATGACATGTTTCTTGTGAGAAATAAAATGACATAAATCATTAACACATACTCTCAGTCATTGCATTGTGAACAATGTTATATATAAAATTGAACAATAAAAAATACCTTAATCTAACCATTTTGAATGAGAAACTGAGCATGCCAAGATGATAAGGAAACAAAAGACCAGCGATGGAGAAACTAAAGCTAAGACTGGTAATGAGTCTTCACTCTTTCTTAGCCTCGACACCCTTCACTCTTTGCTCTCATATGACCTCCGACTCAATGTCGTCTTCCATATCCTTACCGATCCTATCCTTATACTCTTTATATCAGTAACTCTACTTCTCTCGATTGCCGAGAATAATTCCGGATTCTCATCACAACCTCTGCTACTTCTTTCAATTGATTCTGATTATGATTTTGGTTCGTGTCGGCAAATTTGCCCGTGAAGAAGATTGGGCATTTGCAGAGAGTGTGTTGTTTGGGTCTAGGGTTTGTATTTGGGAAAGGAAAAAAGTGAAGGAATCAGAGAGAAGAGAAGAGAGGGACTAAGTCATACAATCCCAACGTGAAGCTATTGAATCAAATGGTTTTTATTTTATGTCTTCTAACAATGAGGGTATTTAGGTCTTCTAACAACTAATTTAAATATCTAATTTATTTTAATGGCATTTTTGTTAATTTAATTTAAGTTAGAGGCAAAATTGGAAGTACAACCTATTAGATGAAGTGTAAAATTTAAAAAGATTATTTTTGAATTATTTTGAAAATGAGCCTATAAAAATAATTCAAATTTTCCAAGGCTCATTTTGAATAATTTTAAAAAAAAATTCACCAAGGTAATCCGATAGTCCATTTTTACGGTAACCATTCGTGCCCGCAAACACCTCATTGCTCCATTTTAATTATTTCAAATTCAACGATGTGGTTTTGGTTAATAAAACTAGTATTTAGTTTTTTAAAAAAATTATAATTCTGCTATTCGTCTGTTTATATTATTTCTTATAATTTATTATTGCCAGGCCATAACCGCAAGGAAAAGAAGCAGACAGACAGAGCAGGACAAAATCTAAAGCAAACAAAAGCCAGTAAACAAAACTCCTTTCAATTTAGCTTCAAACGCTACACTCACCGTCTGCGTAAGACCACTACTCTTTCAAATCCAACAGATTGCAGCATGTCTCTTATCTGCAAATTAGCATACACACAAAAATGTCGTCAAACGGAACAGCTATAAATAGCATGGTCATGGCACCATTGCTCAGCACCAAAATACATTTGTTCCAAAGATAATTATACAGCGAGTGATTTTATAAAATGGCGTCCAGATCAGCAATATTATTCTGCTTAGTAATGGTAACACTAGCAGTTGGTTCCAACGCTGGTAGCATCGCCATCTACTGGGGTCAAAACGGCAATGAAGGCACCTTAGCCGAAACCTGTGCCAAGGGAAATTATAAGTATGTCATCTTGTCTTTCTTGGCAACTTTCGGCAATGGTCAGACACCTATGATAAACCTTGCTGGTCATTGCGATCCGTACAGTAACGGGTGTACTAAACTGAGCTCTGATATCAAATCCTGTCAAGCTAAAGGAGTGAAGGTGATTCTTTCAATAGGTGGTGCATCCGGAAGCTATATGCTTACTTCAACCGCAGATGCTAAAAGTGTAGCTACTTATCTATGGAACAACTTCCTTGGAGGACATTCCTCTTCTCGTCCACTCGGGCCAGCTGTTTTGGATGGAATTGATTTTGATATTGAAGGAGGAAGTGATCAGCATTGGAATGATCTAGCTAGGTTCCTTTCTGCTTATAGCAAGCGCGGCAAGAAGGTGTACCTGACTGCAGCTCCTCAGTGTCCGTTTCCTGATGCTTGGGTTGGAAATGCTTTGAAGACAGGTCTGTTTGATAATGTTTGGGTCCAATTCTACAACAATGCTCCGTGTCAGTACAGTTCTGGGGATATTAGCAATCTTGAAGATGCTTGGAAACAATGGACTTCGGATATTTCTGCAACCAAGATTTTCTTGGGACTACCTGCTTCTCCTGAGGCTGCAGGCAGTGGATTCATTCCTGTGTCGGATCTGAAGTCGAAAGTTCTACCAGCCATCAAGGGTTCTGAGAAATATAGAGGTGTGATGTTATGGTCCAAGTACTATGATGATCAGACTGGATATAGTTCTGCTATCAAGAACTCTGTGTAGAAAACTTGCCTTTATTCTTTGTCTCTGTTGTTATCTATACTTCCTGTGTTTCTGAATTATGTACTTTAATTTAATCTACCCTTGCAATAGTTCTGTGTTTCTGACTTATGTACTTTAATTTAATCTACCCTTGTAATAGTTCTCTTCATTTGAAGTAACAATACTTAAAATACTCAATTAGATCACACTTAATATGGGTTCTTAACAATGAAATGCCCAAGTAGAATACATAGTACATGGGTTCTTCATGTTGATAAACCTACTGCTTTGCAGTTGTCACTTTTTTATTCATGTGCTGCTTTATTTATTTTGCTTGTAATAGCCTTTTGTAATGATGGCATCCTCCTATCTTAGACTAGAAGTTGAAGGGTTGGAGGAGGAGATCAACCGTTCTTAAAACCTTTATATGTATGCTTTTCCATTTTATGAATGAATCAACCTTTCTCTTTTTTCGTACATCTTTATCAACAAATGGTATTAGAGCATATGATCTTAAGGGATGTGTGATTGATTTTCGAGTGTAAAATCTTTTTTTAAAAAATCACCATAAAAAAAAAAAAAAAACAAACTCATCTCTCTCTTCTTCATCTGTATTTAGGGCAAGTGCTTCACTTTCATCTCCTCACTTTAATGGTGAAAACTACCATGTTTAGGCGGTGAAAATGAAAACTTATCTTCAAGGTCTTGGGTTATGACAGTATGTAGAAGAAGAAAAGACAGTCCCTACTTTAAGAGCAGATCCAACATTGCAGCAGATTAAACAATATGAAGATGAAATTGTCAAAGCACCAAAAGCTTTGTCTTACATACATGCTGCAGTAGCAGATAGTATCTTCACCAAGATTATAGCTTGCAAAACAGCACATGAAGCTTGGGAGAAGTTGTTGGAACATAGTCTGGTTGTGTCATCAAAAATCTCTGATCAGATAATGGAGCAGAGTACACCTCTAACCAGTTTAAAGAATTTCTACAGCAGGAAGGGATACATCATCAGCATACCGTTATTAACACTCCACAAAAAAATGGAGTCAGTGAAAGAAAAAACAGATCGGTTTTAAATATGGCGAGATGTCTGCTGTTTGAAAAGAATTTGTCGAAAATCTATGGGCTAAAGCTGTCAATACTGCAGTTTACTTGCAGAATAGGCTGCCAACAAAAGCTGTAAACAACAAAACACCATATGAAGCATGGTTTGGTAAGAAACCGATCGTCACTCATTTGAAGATCTTTGGAAGCGTGTGTTACACTTTGATTCCAGAAGCAAAAAGAGGAAAACTTGATCAAAGAGCAGCGAAGGGAATTCTAATTGGCTACAGTAGTGAAGGAAAAGGCTACAAAATCTTAAACCCTCTTACACAACATGTTTACATAAGTATGAGTATTAAGGTGGATGAAAGTAGTCAATGGGATTGGATAAAAATGAGTCAACTGCATCTCAAATGGGAGCCCCACAAGAACTGCAACAAAGTGATTTTCCTCCAACTACAAATGATGAATCAGAAGATGATGATGACTATGCAGTTAGAGGTACAAGAAGCCTTGAAGATATCTACAATCGATGTAATATTGCATCTTTGGAGCCAACTTTGGTAGAGGAAGTTAAGCTTATTTTAGATTGGAAAGCTGTCATGGAGGAGGAGATAAAGATGATTAGAAAAAATGAGACTTGGAGTTTAGTTCCCAGACCAGAAAATCAGCAGGTGATTGGAACCAAATGGGTTTTTAAATTGAAACTAAACTCTGATGGTTCCATAAATAAACACAAAGCCAGGCTCATGGTGATAGGATACGCTCCACATCAAGGAGTACATTACACAGAAACTTTTGCTCCAGTCGCAAGATTTGATACAATCAGGTTGATTCTCGCAATTGCAGCAAGCAAAGACTGGCAGGTATTTCAACTTGATGTTAAATCTGTTTTTTTTTTAAATGGCAGATTAGAGGAACAAGTTTTTATTGAGAAACCTGAATGTTTCAACGATGGGAGCGGTTTTGTGTGTTTATTGAAAAAAAAACTCTACGGTTTGAAGCAAGCGCCAAGAGCTTGGTATGAAAAAATTGACAATTATCTGATTGAGTTGGGATTCATTAGAAGTCAGAATGAGGCTACTCTTTATGTCAAGTTACATGAAGGTAATATTCTCATAGTCTCAGTTTATGTGGATGACCTTCTAGTTACTGGAAGCTGTTTGAAATTACTTGATTAATTTAAAGTGAAGATGCAGGAAGTATTCGAAATGAATGATCTGGGTAAAATCTCTTATTTCCTTGGATTGGAAATCAAGCAGTCCGAGCAAGGTATTTTCATATCCCAACAGAAGTATATTGGTGAAATTTTGAAAAAATTCAAACTTAATGGCTACAAACCATTTTGTACACCTGTTGTACAGGGTCAAAAATTGAAGAAAAGTGATGGTACTCTACTAGTAGATAACTCTCTCTACAGAAGCATGATTGAATCATTACTTTATTTGTCTGTTACAAGGCCTGATATCATGTTTGTTACTAGTTTATTGTCAAGATACATGAATGAGCCATCAGAATCTCATCTAGTAGCAGCTAAGAGAGTGTTCAAGTATATTCGAGGTACTTTAGATTTTCGTCTGCTATACAAGAAGTGCTCAATTATAAAGTTATGGGGTTTCTCTGACAGTGATTGGGCTAGTTCTGTGGATGATATAAAGAGTACCGGTGGTTACTGTTTGTCATTGGGTTCACGTATCATATGTTAGGGAATAAAGAAACAATCTTCAGTTGCACAATCAACTGCAGAAGCTGAATATGTTGCCATTTGTGAAGTTGTAAATTAGGCAATCTGGCTGAGGAAGATCTTGAAAGACTTGAAATTTGAGTAGGAGAAAGCTACTGGAGTTCTTTGCGACAACAAGTCAGCAGTAGCTATGATAAAGAACCATGTTTTTCATGGCAAAACAAAACACATCAAAATTAATACCATGCTATAAGGGAAGTAGAAAAAGAAAATGAAGTTGTGATTAGACACTGCAATGGTGAAGATCAAGCAGCTGATATCTTTACAAAAGCAGTTTAGAACCAAGATTTGAATTTCTTACAAAAGCATTCTATCACATGTCTCAATGAGGAGTGTTGATAAACCTAATGCTTTGTAGCTGTTACTTTTTTTTATTCATGTGCTGCTTTATTTATTTTGCTTGTAATAGCCTTTTGTAATGATGGTATCCTCCCATCTTAGACTAGAAGTTGAAGGGTTAGAGGAGGAGATCAACAGTTCTAAAAACCTTTATATGTATGCTTTTCCATTTTATGAATGAATCAACCTTTCTCTTTCTTCATACATCTTTACCAACACTTCATACTTCTTCAACAACATCTTATTCTGCTGTAAAGCATTTGCACATATGACATCTATAAGAGTCGTTAAATCTCGGACTCCCTCTGCAGCTTTCACTGCCTAAACAACCATAGTGATGAATAAATAAATGATTGAAATTTACATAAAACAAATTTTCTTTGTAGACAAGAAGTCAATATATTTTGTAGATGTAGTGCAAAATGTGTATGGACATACTGTAACGTCCGTATTTAGGGTCTAGAAATTTTCGTGTTTTTCCGGTGAATTTTGACTTTTCGGTCGAAATTTGGGTCAAAGGGTAAAATGGTAATTTAGGAAGTCAATCGGAAGTATAGAATCAAATATATCAAATTGATCGTCTTTAAAAGCGTTTTAAGAATTTAGAAATTTAAAATGAAAATCAAGTTTTACATGAATGGAAAATATTTTAGAAACCGTTAAATGGATTTTAAAGGTGTTTTATAAGTGTTTTGTTAAAAAGGCCCATAGCCCATGTTTCTAAAATAGGCCCATTTGAAAAAATCCTAAGTCAATTGAAACCTTTCATTTGTTTTGTTTCTCTCAAGAATCACAAAACACGTATTTTGAAGTTCTCTCAAGTTTTCTTCTTACGACATTTGTAAGTCTCTCTCAAACACTAATTTTTAAATTGATTATTCTAACAGTATCATGATTTATGTTTATTTAATTAGTTTATGAAACTTGATTTGTACATTGATGTTTTGTTCAATTTAATATGTAGTAAACCCTAGAAATTGAATTTGATATAATTGTATTGGAAGAGATGTTTCTAGATTGATATAATAGATAAATATTGATAATGACTCTATAGGTCCGATTGACGGGTTAGTTTGTGGATAGAAATTGGGTTTGTATTGTTTGGTTCTTGGTGTGGACCAAGTGTTTGATAAAATGCTTGTATGAATTGTATTGTTTAGGCGACTTGGGTGACGGTGGTAATCAAACCGACGCCGTTTAGCTAATTGACGGAGGACAGGTTAGCAATTCCGTTTTAAGCTCTAAATATTGTTTGATGTGTGTTTAATTGTTTGTGCATTAAACCGGTTAATTATATATAACCATATGGATAGAATTGGTATTGAAATGTAATATTGAATATTTAATATTTAATGTTGAATTTAATATTGAATATATTGAATAAATGCCTAGATAATTGTGTACTTGATTTTAATGAATGATAAATGTGTATATGGATTTTTGTGTCTAGTTGTTATGGTGATGAATTGGAATATTGGTTGTTTATGTTACCTAGGCACCATTAATAACATATATTTAATGATAGGTATTTAATGACTTGTATTTATTGTTTGTGTATTTATTATGTAATAAATGCATTTATTGTATTTAATATTTATATATGTAATTGTTTAAAAGAGGATATTGGAACCATAACATGTAACATGTAGTGTGGTTATTATTGATTAATATAATTATACGGTCACATGATTGTTAGTATGGTTATAATACCTATAATAGGTTTTTGAATTGATAAATAGTAAGGATAATGGAAATTGTGTTTAATTACTTAATTGATTGCCCTTGGTCATAGATTGGTATAGAGATGGAGTGGCATGCCATTAGGGAAAAATTAGAGATCTCGGCTATTGAAATGTAGGTAATTCGTGGTTTAGCTAGCCACTATTGGAAACCGGAGTGACGACTTCTATTGGGTGTGACGGCACCACCGCCTGCGGGCTATTGATATTGTTGATCCTCGGATCTATTGATGGAATCCACAGGTAGATGACCGTCCCGAGGGGGATTAAAAGGCACTACGGATTTCGGTCTTCGGACCTATTGTCAGGCTTCGGCCTTATTGTTCCCGTTTCGATATAACGTCTAGATTAGGGCAGTCAAAATTATAATTGAGATATAGTTGTATTGTGAAATGTTAATTATTGAGTAAATTGAACTTGATTAATGAAGATTGGTTGTTTGAAAATTGTTGGTTTAATAACATGCATTTAATTGTTGGTTCTCTTAGAAATTTGTGTATTGTTGTCCTTAATTGTTGACAAACATGTTTGTTTGGTGTACTTAATCATGGGGAAATGTTATAAACTAGTTAACATTAATACTCTCTTCATAAATGGTTGGGTGAGGAAAACCATGTTTGATAATTAACTAAATCTTACGACACGGCCATGAACACGGTCTGGACGTGTGCCCTTACACGGTCCGTGTTCCAATACCCCTTAGGAGATAGTTCAGCAGAGGCTTACACGGACTGGCCGTGTTATGCCACACGGTTCGTGTCTTCCATACCCAAGAAAGCCAATTGATCAGTGTGTTACACGGTTTGCCCGTGTTAAATCACACGGACCGTGTAACTTTTCTCACATGGACACCTTTTCCAACAGAGTGGAACACGGTCTGACCGTGTGACTCTACACGGTCCGTGTTCCACCATATACCATTAATTGTTACTTTTTCTCCATTAAATGCATAAATGGCTTTAAATGTGTTGAATGACATTAAATGTTTGATGTATTAAATGGCATTAATTGATACATTGATTACATGTTCATTAAATGTATGATAAATTAAATGTTCATTAAAATATGTGTCATATATTAATTGTTCATTAAATGTGTGACATATTAAATGCAATGTATTAAATGTTCATTAAGTGTGTAGTGTATTAAATAATATGAATTGATGTTTTGATATAAGTGTATGATATTGAATGAACTTAATGATTGTATTGGTTAGTGTGCATTTGTGTGTGAATATCATGATTGTATGCTAAATAAGACACATTTGCTTGTGGTAGTTTGAGTATGAAATTGTTAACCAGGCATCGATAGTCTGATGCTTTCCTATTTTCCTTTTTGTCTCTTCTATTTGAAAACTAACAGGTTGATCGAGCTAGTATGGGTCGACTGCACTTGCATTGTACATCTTAACACTTCATTTTTCCGCATATATTCCTATTTTTATTTCTGTAGAACCATTTTGGGACTTTAATGTAAAATAATTACTTTGCATTTCCTTTACTGGATTTGGTTTACATGTTATGATGTTATTAAAACTATTCCTTATTGTTGAACAATGAATTTTATCGAATTTTACAAACAATGAAGTTCTTTAAATTATTGGTTCTATTTATTGTGAACGTTTTTATATTGAATTTTAATGATTGTATTGAGTTAATGTGGCGCTCCGGCTTCCGCTCATGGCTCCGACGTGGCCGGGGGTTGGGCGTTACACATACCGCCTGTCATTTCCATTTTCAATCTTATTTTT
Organism: Cardiospermum halicacabum; assembly: GCA_031304145.1. Classification (NCBI taxonomy): domain Eukaryota; kingdom Viridiplantae; phylum Streptophyta; class Magnoliopsida; order Sapindales; family Sapindaceae; genus Cardiospermum; species Cardiospermum halicacabum. The sequence continues at coordinate 10,526,390 of CM062391.1, read as the reverse complement.
TTAAATTAAATTTTGAGATAAAAATTAAAGACATTTTGCAATAGATTAATAAGAATAAAATTAAATTTAAAAAAAAGGGAGAGATTTTTTTTTTCATTAGGAGACCATTTTATAAATAAGAACAACGTAAACAATATATATCCCTATGAAAAAAAGGTGATGAAGTGCAACACGTAGTAATGTGAACCACTAACAATACATTATGATACATCACAATAACACAAATATCCAATACAACAATCAGTGCAATTTAACAAGATTATAAGATATGAAGTCCAATATATGATGGTTAAATAGAAATGTCTAAACACTACACAACAATCACTGGAATTTAACAAGATCACAAAATATGAAATGCAATCTATGATGGTTAAATAGAAAGGTGTAAACACTACACTCTGTTGTCCGTCGAGTTCTAAAAAGGGTGGTTGAGTAGTGTCAGACTAGCCATAAAGAGATTTGAAAGGCCAGTGAATTTATGTTCGTGACTGGTCTGCACTATCTTAAAACTGGTCTACACTGCCACCAAACTACCTTGAACTATTCCAACCGTAATGAAAGTCCGAACAGTAACACATGCATGAAACATCTAACCCTTATCAAAATCTATAAACCTAACCTTGAACTAAATCTCAATGTAGGTGGTGTGGATGAAGAGAAATGCAGATCTACTAGTGAAGTTGGAGAATAGACTAGAATCCATCACTAGTTCCACAGAGAAAGAAATGAAAATCTTCGGGGAGGAAAAAAATATACTTTCAGATCGATCAGTACCAAAACTTAAGTCGGAAAAAGAAAACGGAAAAGAAAAACAACTAAAATGAGAGAAATCAGTCGAAGAGATGTTAGAAACCATCCTTCGGTGGTTGAAAAGTACTTGTAATGAGGGTGGTTTAGTGAGACGTGTAACGTTTAAAAAATTGGGTCAAAATTTTTTTGCTATTTGTTTGACTATTTTAAAATTGAATTTTTACAAATTATTTTATTTTCTCTCTTGCGGAAAGATTTTAAAATAGAATAAATAAGAAAAATAAAATATGAGAAACCAGAGACTAGTAACACTAGATGATATTGAAAGTTTAGAGGTTAATTAAATTTAAAATGTGAGGAAAATGGATCAAAAAGTTTATTTTTTGCAAAAATTATTTCACCATTATTGAATCTAAAAAAGTCAATTAATAGGTGATGGACTTTGAATTAAAATGCTAAAATGAACTTTTAAAAATAGATATAAATGCTAGAATCAGAGGTCAGTTGGAGGAGCGAACATGAAATTGAATTGGACATATTTTGGTTCAATCTAAAGCTAAACCCACCACCCCAATTTCACCACCCCAATTTCGAAGTCATTATTCATTCATCATCAACCTTATAACACTCTCTCACACGACATAAATAGAAAAAGTGGAAATTATTCAAAATGGGCTTTAGAAAGTTTGAATTATTTTTATAGGTCCAAATTCAAAATCTTTCAAATATAAGTTTTGTAAACTTTACTTTGCACTCCATAGGCTGTACTTCCAATTATACCCTTTTCTTAAAATTTAACAAAAATGCCATTAAGATAACTTTTAAGTTATATATCCCTAAGTAAAATTAACCAATTAAATAAATTTTAAAAGAAAAAACACAATCTGCAGAGATCAAAACAAAAAGCCATCGCAGATAGCCATCGCCCATCCATCTCATTTCTCTCCTTTCCAAATCAACCTTGCAACTCCTCCTCTGAATCATTATTATTCAATTTCGCCGACAACCACCACTCGCCATCTTCGCCACGCCCCCAAAACTCAACCAGATCGTAAGCGGAATCATCGAGTTTGACTCTAGGA
>CM062391.1:10451024-10524465 GCA_031304145.1 Cardiospermum halicacabum | reverse complement strand
GTTTCAAAGTTGCAGACTCAATTGGGGACTTATTTAGCCGAGCTGAGAGTTTGCTTTATACTATAGCTAATGCTGTTTGTCTTCTTCTCCAGAAACGGTGACGACAACTGCTAAATAGAACTCTAATTAGCTCTCTGGTATCACCAATGTTATGGAAACTATTTTGAAGGTGAGTGGTTTGTGTTTCTACATTGGTTCTTGTGTTTAAAGTTTTGGACTTCTTATGGTCTGTGGTTATTGTATTCAGGTTCTAAAAGATGGATTGTCTACTGTACACATTCCATACCCTTATAGGTTTACTATTATATTGCTGATTGTGCTTGTTAAGTCCACTACGTTTCCTCTATCTAAGAAATAGGTTGGTCAGTTTGCTTCTTTGTATTTATGTATGTTTTTGAGATATGATTATTGTGGTTGTGGTAATTATCGACACATTTTCCTGGTTACTATTTTGTTTTGTTGTATGCAATTTGTGGTGTTGTTAATGTACTGATGTTATTTGTTGTGCATATAGGTTGAATCTGCAAATGTTATGCATTCCTTGACACCACAGATAAAGGGTTGTTGTTGTGTGTGTAATTTATTAGGTTATTTTTATTGCTTGAATTTTCTTGGGGTTGGAGTTATAGTTGGATTTATATACATTTGGTTTATAGTCGAACTAAGTTGAGATTTAGGGTTTTGTTTGTTAGGATTCTGTGATAATAAAATAGAGTTTGATTTTGACACTGGAGTGTGTTTGGTAGCTGAAAAAAATTAAGGAGAATCTTGTTATGAGAGTAAATGTATTGACACTTTAGATAGTAAAGGTGATAGGATTTGCTTTTTGTGTTTAGAGAATTTTCGTTGTTTGGATGTTAGTTTAGTGTAAGTAAGTAGGTTACAACTCTTATTTTCATGTATAGGTAATCTGTTTTAAAACTTATTGAATTGTACTTATTAGTTTCTCGCATATCAGAACATTTTGATGACAGATAGCTGTGTTGTGAGTTCAGATATCTCAAAAATTTGTTTACGTGGATGTTGTCTTTGAATGTTATTGCAGTTGGATAGAGTTCTTTTTAGATTGATTTGGCTTTAATTGGTAAGATTATTTCCATTTTAAATTTAATTAATTTGATTGACATATGAGTTGTTTATATTCTTAATTAGATTGATGTGGTCTTAAATGGTTAGACTATTTCCTTTTTTGGTTTAATTGATTTGATTATATATTCTAATATGAGTTGTTTTTTTAATTGATTTGATCTTAATTGGTTAGATTATTTCCCTTTTGAGTTTAATTAATTTGATTTTGTAACACGAGTGGTTTGTTTTCTTTGTATTAGATTAGTTTTATTATATTTTAATTTATGAGTTGTTTTTTTCCCTTAGGAGAATATATTCGAAGAAGGGTACACTATGGACAGTGTTGATTTATTTCTTGTTATTTCATCTGCGGGTTTTTGACATGATATTGTAGGTATTTTTAAATTATATGTTACTTGTTTTGGTTCCAGTTGTTTTTGAAGTCAAGTCAGATATGTGTAATCTGTATTCAGATATGTCTGATGTTACGTACATTTTCAGGTACCTGATAAAAAGACATTAGTTCCTTTACAGGCAGAGAGAACGCCGTGGTATTTCAGTTGTTGAGACTTCAAAGTCGATCAGCATATATCAAATCATGATGGCTTTGATTGTGAGTCATCCATGCATTTTTTAAATAATAAATTTGTACCTTGTGGTGTCCTTATAGGAAATGGTAGGTTAGGACACTAATTTTGTGTAAGCTCTATATGTTCGTTATGTTTAAGTTAAGGATACCGATTTTCTGTAAGCTCTGCATATTTGTTTTGTTATTTTTCTATGACATCGTGAATGTTCTAATATCATATCAGATTTACGATTTCAAATTTTTCGAGGTTGATATCAGTACACAAGTCTCTCTTCCTCAATTTTAGTTCATGTAACTGAATGACCCCTAAACCACTTAATATCCTCACAAATGGTTCGGTTGTTGGGCCAACAATCTTGCAAACGATCACTTCTCACCCCATCAAACCTATCTGTATACAAAAACCAAAAAACCTTTGGGGATCCGACTATTTCTGAGGTGCCATCAGATTTCTGATATGTCATATTACTGTCTGAGGTCACATTAGAGTCAAAATAACTCGCAAATGGCTGGGCGGATCGACCCCAAATCTTGCAAGCCTTCATTTCCCACCCTATCTGACCTATCTTTACAGAAAAAACTAAAACGAAAACAACTTAGGGGACTCGACTATTGGACTACAATTAAGTACCTCATAAAGTAGGAGTATCACATGTAGTCCCTTACACTCATGAATTCCACTAAGGGGAGTTGAAAATGCACTTGTCTATTTGAAATTTTAGTACTACTTGTGTAAAGGATATTTCATACATGGGCAAAGCGAATTGGAGTCCAAAAGCGGCCAAAATTCGGCTTCTGAGGTGTCATTAGATTTCTAATATGCCATATTATCGTCTGAGGTCACATCAGAGTCAAATTAACTCACAAATGGCTGGATGGATCGGCCCTAAATCTTGCAAGCCTTCATTTCCCACCCCATCTAACCTATCTTTCCAGAAAAAACTAAAAAAAAAAAACATAGGGGACCCGACTATTGGACTTTAATTAAGTACCTCCTAAAGTAGGAGTATCACATTTAGTTCCTTACACTCATGAATTCCACTAAGGGGAGTTGAAAATGCACTTGTCTATTTGAAAGTTTAGTACTACTTGTGTAAAGGACATTTCATATATGGGCAAAGTGAATTGGAGTCCAAAAGTGGCCAAAATTGGGCTTCTGAGGTGCCATCAGATTTCTGATATGCCATATTATCGTCTGAGGTCACATCAGAGTCAAATTAACTCACAAATGGAGGGCGAATCGGCCCCAAATCTTGCAAGCCTTCATTTTCCACCCCATCTGACCTATCTTTATAGAAAAACTAAAAAAACTTAAGGGACCCGACTATTACACCACACATTAGTGCCTACCAATGTAAGAGTCGAACTTCTAGGATGACACACCTATGAATTCCACTGAGATATAAGGTATAGGCACTTATTTTTCAAAACTTTCAGTACTACATGTACAAAACCTTAAAAATGCAATAAGAGATCAAATTGTATTGTAATAGGGGCTAAAATTTTAATTCTGAACTGCCATCAGATTTCTGATCTGACATTCTAACATTTGATGCCACATCAGAGTCCGTTTTACTCACAGTTCTCTTAACGATTCGACCCCTAATTTGGCAGGTCATCGTTTCCATCCATGCAGACATTGCCTTATGGTAACCCATACGACTCCTATAGACAACACTGAACTTCTTTCACTACCATTAATCACTTCATTAGAAAAAAAGAAAAAAAAATACAGGACATAATTTATATTGATTTGTTTCATTTATTATACATCGCAAATTTGATATCAACTTACAATTTCTAATGTCATATTTTCTCTACCTGACTAGAGATTAGAGTTCTGGTTCCAACCAAATTTCTACTTCGTAAACAAACTACGATTTAAGGTAAGTTACAGTTTCTGAAAATAATAAATTACACGCACACAAGTACAACGATTACACAACTATGACTTTATTGCTTCCTCATGGCGAGCCGTCAACACTGTCCTTAGGTATACCCTTATTCTAATATATTCTCCCATGGACCTGCTAATAGGTCGCAGCACATTCAAAGGTCGCACCACATTCAAATACCTCATGCTCGTGTCATCATACACATAAGAACCACCATCCCAAAAAGAACCATTAAACTGCAAAAACATTCAAAGACAACAACCCTGTAAACATACATGTAAGATATCTAATCAATTAAGACCAATTAATCTAACCAAAAAAAGAAGCAATTTATAAACTCAAATTAGAATTTATATTCAAATCAATTAAACTTAAAAAGAAAACAATCTAACTAATTAAGACTAAATAAATCTAACAAGGTAAAAAAATAAATCATATCATAAAACCGAATTAATTATAAATTCAAAAGGAAACAATCTAACTAATTTAGATTAAATAAATCAAAACAATTAAACTAACAAAAAAAAAGAACCAATCTAACTAATTAAGAATAAACAAATCTAATATGGTAAAAAATAACTCATATCATAAAATTGAATTAATTATAAATTCAAAAGGAAACAATCTAACTAATTTAGATTAAATAAATCAAAACAATCAAACTAACAAATAAAGAAATATTCTAACTAATTAAGACTAAAATTGCCTATTCCTAAACCATATTCATTAACAACAACCCTAAAATAACAGCACTAGTCTCTCATCAAATTAATATGTACAACCCAGACTATTCTGAATTGACATAAAAAAATCAGATTACAATTCAAACCTATGTTATCTACCATCAATTAACAATTTAAACAAAGTGAGGTCTGATAATGTACCTGGTATATGCAACGACGTGGAAACAAAGGAATTTATCAAGCTCCCAAAGACCATAGGAATTGTAATCAAATACTATTGCTGTTAGATTACCAATAATAATGATTCAAAGGAATGAAGAGGAAGAAGTAGAGCATATCAACAACAACACCAAAATTTGGAATGATGTCGGATTACCAATAATAACGATTCATATCTACAGAACTTCGTCCAAACAGCTTATATGTATCACTACACTCAAGAACATAATTTCCTGCCTAATACAGTTCACTAACACAATATAACTGAATAATAAACCACATCTAACATCGTACCAATTAACATAAATCAACAAACAGTTTATATCAAGACTACAATGTCAAGCAGCTGTTTATTATTTCTGTTCATCTACTACATCAATTTGTATTTCAAAAACAATGCGTACACATATCTACAGAACTATATCCAACAATTAACATATCAATATGAACTAACTGGGTGTAATATCCAATGAGATTGACTCCCACCACAATAATGCCCACATATAAATTACAAATAAAGCGTGAAAAGAAGTTTAACGCCATCAATTAACATCAAACAAGCTTAGCCTTGAACGCGTACCTTTTCAAATTGATCCACACGTCAGATTGAAAATCAGTTTGGGAAATATGTCTTCTTGCACGAATTGATTCTTCCAATCAAAAGACTGTCTGATGCCGACGTGCTTACCCAGACAAATTGCAACAGTTCTTCTATGAAATTATTCACTGCCAAGGATCGGACATCAAAATGGAAAGATGACACCAGTGAAGTCGAATAAGAAAAGGAACCGATGGGACTGGTTGTAGGTTTCGAAGAAGAAAGACTGTGTAGGGCAAAGGAGAAATCGAACAAGATGATGAACATGATCTCGAACTAGAGGAGTAGTAATCGATTGCGATAGCTAATATACTGAGTCTTGCTTCTGAAGCCTCTAAAAACCTTTCCTAGGGTTTTTTGCATCGAAGATGATGTCTGCCATCCACTTTATCAAATACTTGACCCAACATTTCCGGATCCTCAACCAGTGAAGAAACTCAATCAGTGATGAAACTCAACCAGCGAAAGGATTAACAAGTGAAATTAGTTTCTGGGTCTTGAAGAAGATAGTGAATCTGCAAGGAAAAATTTTGATTTCTCTATTCACGAACCAGAGGAAGAAAATGTTAGGAAGTTTATTAAATTGAATCCCCCACAAATCAAACCGGTTTTAGATTTTCAAACCGGGTTTGTAATGGTAAGGTTAATTTTGAAATACAACAATCAGATTTTTATTTTTTATTTTTAAAAATATTTAAATTATTTATTTAATTATTTTTTAAATTTAAAGGGTATAATTGGAAGCACAACTTATGTGTGAAATGTAAAGTTTAGAAAGTTCATTTATGAACTATTTTGAGATTGGACCTATAAAAATAATTCCAACTTTCCATGGCCTAAAAGTAAAAAGAGCCCAATAAAATATATATATATATATATATATATATATATATATATATATAATTTTCATCTACAAAACCATATCCACAGCACAATATGGAACACTACAATTCATAAGGATTAGTTTTGGGGTGGGAACAAATTTTTAGAAGAATTAATTTTTGAAAAAAAAAATGAAAACTAATTTATTTTGTAAAGTCCAAACTTTCAATGATCCATTTTATGCAATTTTTTTTTTGTATGTATATGGTCTAATTTGCAGTAGTTTGCAGTGTGATTTGTGCTTGTATAAATATCGGTATTTGTTCTATATTTAAATTAATTTTATCCAGATACATTTATTTATATATATATATATATAAAAGTGGTTAAATGGAAATTAATAAAATTCAAACATACAGAACTGAACAGAATAGAAATGTTTCAGAGTAATTGATTTCGTGATTCCGTGGACACAGAATATTTAGATGTACAATATTCCAAATCAAACACACAATTTATATATTTGTATTTACTTCTTCTCGAAATCAAACCGAACGTATAGTTTTACATCTCTAGTTTTCATTATAAAATAAGCTCTATTTGCAGCAAATGAATTGATATGCAACTGTTGGATGATAAAATTATAAAATAATAAAAATATTTAGAAACGAATTTGATGCAGGGAAATAGAGGAATAAGACAGGGGAAAAGAGAAATATAATGACACAGGAGAGAAGAGTAGTACGTAGAAGAGTAGTATAGTGAACTCTGTTTTTCATATATCTCTAAACAACTACAACCGCGGTGGTTTAACCGACTTCACATTTTCTATAAGCTTCTAAAAATTACAATTTCTAGAGGTTCTACACATTTCTACAATATCTACTTTATAGATATTACAATATTTTAATTGTTTCTAGATTTTCAATTTCTAGATAAAACTAGAATGTACATCACATTCTATTTAACACTCCTCCTTGATGTACTTTCTAGTAACTCCGATCAAATTGTGTAGTTGTTCGAACGTGTCTTTTGAAAGTGCCTTTGTGAACATATTAGCTCATTGGTCTTCAGTTCTGCAGTAGTTGAGTTGAATTTTCTTGTTGGCTTCACCTTCTCGAATAAAGTGATATTTTAATGCTTATATGCTTGGCCCGGCTGTGACATACCAGATTTTTTGTCATCGCAATTGCTGACTTGTTGTCACAGTAGATCTTCGTGACTTCCTTCTATATTTCTCCTATGTCCTCGAAAATTTGCATGAGCCAAAATACTTGACTTGTAGCATTCGGTGCTGCTATATATTCTACTTCAGCTGAAGATTGAGCAACTGTAGCTTGCTTCTTTGATGCCCACGAGAAGATTCCGGATCCAAGTGTAAATGCGTAATCGGAAGTACTCTTCATGTCATCCACTGATCCTTCCCAATCACTGTCTGTGTATCCCATCAAGGAGTAGTCTTTAGAAGCTTGGTAACATATCCCAAAGTCTTTCGTTCCTTGCAGGTACCGAAGAATTCTCTTGGCTGCTCCATAATGTACTTGAGTTGGATCTTGCATAAATCTTGATAGCAGACTCGTAGTGTACATTATTTCGGGTCTTGTAGCCGTCAAGTAAAGTAGACTTCCAATTAGACTTCTATAGTGTGACCCGTTCGCCTTATATGATCCATCTTCTTTTTTGAATTTCTCAGTAGTAATTAGTGGTGTTGCCACTGGCTTGCATCCACTCATGCTGAACTTCTTTAAAAGTTCTAGTACATTCTTTTTCTGAGATATTAATATCCTAGATTTTTCTTGATGGATCTCGATCCAAAGAAAGTATTGCATTAAACCCAAGTCTGTCATCTCGAACGTCTTCATCATGTCTTCTTTAAAGTCCATCATCATCTTCCCATTGTTTCCTGTATATATAAGATCATCAACATATAAGGAAACAATGAGAATATCATTACCTTGGTTTTTGATGTAGAGTGTTTGCTCGCTTTTGCTCCTCCTGAATTCGTGGCTTGTAAAGTATTCATTGTTTCTACTATACCAAGCCCTCGGTGCTTGCTTTAGTCCGTACAAAGCTTTTTTCAATTTGAGGACTTTGCTTTCCTTACCCTTGACCACGAATCCTTTGGGTTGCTCCACGTATATTTCTTCTTCAAGATACCCATCTAGGAATGCAGACTTTACATCCATCTGATAAATCTTCTAACTCTTTTAAGCACTTAGTGCTATGAGTGCCCTTATGGTATCCATGCGAGCAATAGGAGCAAAAGTCTCATTGTAGTCAACTCCATATTGTTGCGAATATCCCTTCGCCATTAGACGTGCCTTGTGTTTCTGAATAGTTCCATCTGAGTTAAGTTTTATTTTGTATATCCATTTAACTCCGATGGTTTCTTTATCTCTAGGAAGATCTACTAGCTCCCAAGTCTTATTTTTTTCGATCATCCATATTTATTCTTCCATAGCTTTTATCCATACTTGTTGTTTGGAGCCAGCTTCATAGTTTTCTGCCTCCACAATGGTGAAATTGCATATCTCGTATATATCTCAAAGTGACCTCGTTCTTCTTAGAGTTGATGGTGGTAAGGAATCTTTTGGAACTTCACCTTCTCCATTAGTTTGTTCTCCATTATCTTGCTCTATCGTCAGAGCTGGAATAGTTCTTCGTTCCACTTCATCCGTCTCCCAATTGTACGCAGCTTCTTCCTCAAACTGGACATCTCTGCTGATGATTATGTATTTTGTCTTTAAGTTATAGACTCTATATCCTTTTGATTGAGTACTATAGCCTATAAATATACCTTTCTGAGTTTTGTCATTTAGTTTGCTTCTTTTTTGCTCCGGAATGTGTACGTAGCAGATGCTCCCGAATACTCTTAGATGTTTCGCAGAAGGTTCCTCATGCTCCAGGCTTCTACTGGTGTATTTTCTTGAATTGCTTTAGTAGGACACCTATTGAGTAGATAACTGCCGTATAAACTGTTTTTGCCCAGAAAGTATTTGGTAAGCCTTTCTCCTTGAGCATGGATCTAGCCATCTCCATTACTGTTCTATTCTTTCTTTCTGATACTTCATTTTGTCCTGGGGCATAACCGACCGTTAGTTGGTGGTGTACTTCTTCTTCTTCATAGAATCTGTTGAATTGATCGGAGGTGCATTCCTTTCCTCGATCGCTTCTGATTGTCTTCAACTTTTTCCCACTTTGCTTTTCCACAAAGTTTTTGAACTTCTTAAAAATATCAAAGACTTGCTATCTCTCCTTCAAAAAATACACCCATATCATTCTTGTATAATCATCTATGATGAGAATGAAGTACCTATTTTGGTTGTGTGATGGAGTTTGCATCGGCCCGCATACGTTGGTATAAACTAGCTCTAAAGGCTTATTCGCTCTCCATGCTTTTCCGGCTAGAAAAGATTGTCAATGTTGTTTCCCGAGCATGCATCCTTCGCACACGTTGTTGCTTTCAAGTATGAATGGAAGGTCTCTCAGCATATTCTTCTTGTGGAGGACCTTTAAGCCATTGAAGTTGAAATGCCCAAACCTTTTATGCCAAAGCCATGATTCATCCACTTCTGCCTTCATAGCTATATCAACGTCGTACCTCCATTCAATGCGGAAACATCTATTCTCCTTCATTTTTACTCTTGCAATTTCAAGGGATTTATTATTCTTATCATATATTAAACAATGATCACCCTCGAAATGCAATAAGTATCCCCATTCAATCATTTGCCCAACACTTAACAGATTTTGAGCTATATTTGGAACTAAGAGTACATCCTTTATGTACCTCTTACCCTTTTTAATATTGATGACTATGGTACCTTTCCTAACTGTAATCCTTCGACATGTGATTACTCCAACCACTATCTAGGTACCATATGCCTTTTTTCTCTTTATTGGCATTTTGACAGACATGAAATAAATAATTTTTTTCACCTTCTTTTTCTTCGCTAAAATTATCTTGATGATTTTTTCGTAACCTACAGTCTTTTGCCAGATGCCCAAATTTTTTACAATTTTGACATTGTGACTTTCCTTTATGCCAACAATTTTTAGCCAAATGACCTTTCTTTTTGTAGATTTTACAAATAGGCATATTTTTATTATCAGATTGTTGACCTTCTCCATTTTTAGAATTTCCTGCACCATCTTTAGATTTTTGAGACCGCAAATTAATTTTAGATTGAAAGGCATTTTCCAAATTATCACCATTACACCTATTCGATTTTTGTTCATGTGCTTCTAGAGAACCTATTAACTCTCCTACCGCCATTGTTTCAATATCTCTATATTGTTCTATCACCGATATTATGGAATCATATTTTTCTGTGTAACTTATTAGTATTTTTTGCACTATTATTTTATCTGTAATATTATCTCCATAGGTTCTCATTTGATTAACTATTCCCTTAATTCATGAAAAATAATCCTTAACGGTCTCACTATCTTTCATTTTTATATTTTCAAACTCACACCGAAGAGCTTGAAATTTCATGGTGCATACCTTTTGACTCCCCTGAAACTCCTCCTCTAGAGTGGTCCATACTTCTTTAGTTGTTGAAGCTCCCATTACCTTGGAAAGATGTTGTCTGCCATTACCTACTGTAGAGCAAATAATGTTGGGCATCTCTTTGGATATTTTCTTTCAGAGCCTTCTTTTGAGTGGCTGATAGGGTGGAAGTATCTTCTAGAACGCTATAACCCTTTTCAATCATCTGATAAGTACGTGATCTAAGAACGTGTTCTTGATTGAAGTTGTGTTTTGATTCAGTTATTTTGTTATTGTTCAATTATTCATTATGTTCAGTTGTTCATTGTTTCAAACTTAGTTGTTGTTAGAGTCATGGGTCACGATTAGTCCCTGTGTTTATGGGATCTGTTGGCCATTTCTTTTCATTTGGTTAGATTCTGTCTTATTTAAACTTATGTAATCTTCTTTCGAATTCATGGAAGAAATTATTTGACTCATTCTTCTCTATTATTCTCCATTCTTTTTATCTTTAACAGTTTCTATTAGAATTCTTATCATTTGGTATCAGAGCCTAATTGGGTTCAATGGAAACTCGACAACAATCCAATGCAGAATTTAGAAAAGAGGTTCATGAAGTTATTGGTCGGCATGAAACCATGTTTGATCAAATTCATTCCACTATGCAAACACTCATGACCAAAATGCAAACCATGGAATTGTCTATGGGTCAGCTACTAAACACTCCTCACCCCACAGAAAATGAAAACCCCTTTGCACACACAAAACCTTCCCCAACAAAACACAATAATTCCCCCCTCAATCTCACACCTTATGTCAACACTTCCTTTATAGATCTCAAACACCATTACTTAAAGCTTAACTTCGCGAAATGCGATGGAAATGATCCCCATGGTTGGATTTTTCAGGTAGAGCAATACTTTAATTTCAAGGAAGTGCTTCCCGAACACCAAGTCCAACTTGCTTCACTCCACCTCGAGGGAGTCGCTTTGCAATGGTATCGATGGGTGACCAAGTATAAAGGACCGATGTCTTGGGAAGAATTTATAAAGGCCCTTCTTGTTAGGTTTGGACCCACCGATTATGAAGATCCATCAGAAGCTCTCTCTCGACTAAAACAAATTGGGTCGGTGACTACATATCAGCAGGAGTTTGAAAGATTTTCAAATGAGGTGGAAGATTTACCTGTCAAATTTCTAGTTGGTAAATTCGTGGTTGGACTAAGGAGGAATTGAGGCTGGAGGTTAAACTTAAGTAACCAAAGACCCTTGTTGAAGCAATTGGCGTTGCCTGACTTGTTGATGAGAAGCAGAACATGAACAAAACCAAACCCGTCACTTATTCTCCACGACTTACTACTCGCATGATGCCACATAATTCAGCTGGGATTCTGGGGCCCTCTCCGCAAACAAAATCCAATAACAATCCTTTGCCAATGCAAAAAATCAGCAGACTAGAAGCGAGAGAACAATGTAAATGGGGTCTATGTTATTACTGTGATGACAAATACACTCCTGGACATAAGTGCTAACGCCCACAACTATTTGTCATTGAAGATAATAGTGCCAATGGTGAATATGAAGTCGTCAGTGAAGAGGAGAAAGAGTCGGCTGGAGCTGTTCCTGAAGCAGTGCCCGAAATATCATTTCATACAATGGCAGGAACTGTCCATCCTCAAACTTTACGTATGAAGGGAAAAATTCGACATCAAGAAGTTGTTGTGCTCGTCGATGGTGGAAGCACACACAATTTTATCGACCAAATGACTGTGAATCGCTTGTCATTGCCTGTGGTTCAAGATCAATCTTTTGAAGTCATGGTGGGGAATAGTGAGAAAATAACAAGCACCAGAAGATGTCTGAACCTGAATCTTCAATTGCAAGATTATACGTTGATAGCTGATTTTTATATCTTGGAGGTGTCTTCCTGTCAAGTTGTGTTGGGAGTGTAATGGCTACAAACATTGGGGCCAGTGGAGATGGATTACAACAAGCTAACTATGACCTTCACTCACAATGGAAATGTCCAACGACTACAAGGAGTGAGACACAGAGGCATGGAACCCCTGGATAATCAGGAGCTTCAACAACTGACAGGACAGGGTTATTTCTTATGTTTGGCAACGCAAAGTGAAGATACAAATGTGGAGCCACAACAAGCAGTTGGCCTCAAGCAGCAAGAAGAAGACATTCAAAAAATTTTACAGGATTTTCCCGAGGTGTTCTCATAGCATATCATTCTTCCTCCCAAGAGGGATTATAACCATCAAATTGTGCTCAAATCAGACCAGGAGCCTGCCAGCATCTGTCCATACAGATATCCACAGTATGATCGAACGCATGGTCAGGGAATATATGATCTCAAGAATCATCCGACCTAGCCAGAGCCCATTCTCATCACCAGTGCTCTTAGTGAAAAAAGTCGATGGCACTTGGAGGTTTTACGTTGAATATCGCGCGTTAAACCAAGTGACCGTCAAAGCTAAGTATCCTATACCCATCATTGACGAGTTATTAGATGAATTCTTAGGAGCCAAATTCTTTTCAAAATTGGATCTATGCTCGGGTTATCTGTAAGGTCCACAATTATAGGCTAGAATTTTTCGATAAAATTTTTTATTCCTTTATTAGAATAGTAAATAGGTTATTAGAGATAATTTAGAACCATAAGACGTGCAACTTGGGTACTAGTGGCATTATAGTAAATATTAGGAACATCCAAGGGCATTTTGGTCATTTTTCCACCTAAGAGGTGATAGAATACATATAAGGAGCTATAGAAAGATTTGGTTATTTCCTTTAATTTCCAAGTTCAAGTGGGTTCAAGGTTAATTTTAAATTAATCTAGGGAAAGGTCGAATGGTCAAAGGACCTAAATGAAAAGAAATGAAAAGCCTTCATTAAAATGTAAATAGAATAAAGTTGGTGGTCATGAAATGGAATTATTAGAAAGTCAAAGGACCACTTAGCAATCATTGGAAAGATGAAGGACCATGTGGCAATTACCCAAATGAAGACTAGTATATAAGTGGAGGGGATCTAGAAAATTCACCATAATTCTTCACTCTTCAAGAAAGCTTCATCTTCTCCTCTCTAGCAAGCTTGGCCAACCACCCTAAGGAGCACCATAACTCCATTTTTCTTCTTCTACTTCTACCAACTAACTTCCAAATTCCCTTCTCTACCTTCTTCACACCCTAGAAACACCATTCAAGTAAAGAAAACAAGCATAAACAACAAGATTTGGCAAGAATCAAGGTAAGACTATCAAACCCTAGTTTTCATTCATGGGTGATTTGAACTTAGCTTAGCATGGTAATGAGGTCTTGAGGTTAAAGAGATGATTTTAATGGTTAAAAAGCCCTTGGTTATGTTCGTAGTTTTATAGTTATGGTATTAGAAAGAGAAGTACCCAAGTTAGCATGTAAAGTTGATATTAGTGTTGTTTATGGTTGAATCTTGTGAAGATGAATGCTAAAATCTTGTTTTCATGGTTAGTAGAAACCAAAGGAAGATCATAAGGAGCAAGAACAAGCCTAGAAGGAAACTCTCAAGTGAGGTTTGTACCCTAAGCCCTAAAGGTTTTATTGTTGGTTTCATGTTTGATATGATTTGCATGCTAAAATGGTTTTTATGGTGATGTATATAATTGTTTGTTGGTTTAAAAATTTTGATCAATATTTTTGGAAGCATGGACATATGCTATAAAGTTAGTAGAGACTTATTTGAAGTATTTGGCTCTAAGAAATAATAGATTTGTGATGGTTGATGTTTGGTTGAATAAAATGATATGGTTTTGAAAACAATTCCAGCCTACTCCAGAAAATACTGAAACTGTCCTCTAATTTGGTTGAATTTTTAAAAATAGTTAGAAATATAACTAAACCAAGACCTACGAGAATGAAATGTTCCTTTATAAGTCTAGTGTGAACCAGTAAAATTTGGTGCTGAGATAATTCCATTTAATACCCTAATTGATGTCAAGAAGGCCATACATGCAGACTGTCCTGAAACAGGGCATGTCTAAAACTTGATACAAACGTGAAAAATAGCTAGAGGCCTATTTGGAAAGAGTTGAGTAAGTGAAAAATGTTGGTTTACATGTGTATTAGTAGACTGGAAAATTTGAAAGTGAAATAAGTTCATTTGATAAGCCTTTTAATGATAAGAGTCCAATACATACAAACTGTTCCTAACAGGGCAGTTTGGTAACCTAATTTTGTGGCATACCAAAACCTAAGCTAAAAGACTCAAAATGTACTGAAATTTAAACAGTAGAAATTTAAGACCTTAAATAAGACTCATATTAAAAATCATGATAATTAGAATTGATTTGATAAGGTTTTAAGCAAAGTGAAATCAGCTCTGTAACACTGTCCCAGATTCCAGTGAATCTGGAATGGTGAAAATGAGATGATTAAAAATATTTTGACCTTGAATTAATGACAAGTGAAGCCATCATAACATAAAAGAATGAGTTACGGAAATGATAGAAGTGGTTTGAAGTTAATTAAATATCTATAGAATAAATTATGCCAAATCGAATTCGAACTACTCAGTATGTTTGAAAACTGAAATTGTTACCACTAGATAATAAACTTTTATAACAACACTTTTACTTGATGTTTAGCATAGCATACTTGTATAATGTGAGATAATTCATACATAAATGTAAAGATGACATAAATAGAGATCTTGTAAAAGAATATTTGAAAGAAATGTTTAATTTATGGATGATATTGGATGCTTATGCATCCTATTGGAAATAGAAGTAAAGTGATTATTAGCATCGAATCGAATGATGATGGTATCGTTAGTACTTAATAAAAGAATGATTTAATAGTATAAACATATGAAAGATGAATTGAAGCGATAGCCTTTGTAGAATACCATTAGAGGATGAAAGGCATGCCTTAGGAACTAGAAGTGCACTTCACCCTGAAAGTTGAATGAAATGAGACGATGATGATGATGATTCGGCCTTCGGGTCTATCGGCGGCCCTCGGGTCTATCGGCGGCCTTCGGGTCTATTAGCGGCCTTCGGGTCTATCGGCGGCCCTCGGGTCTATCGGCGGCTCTCGGGCCGAAACAGTTCCGTTTCCTCCATAGGTTATTCTAAGAGGGCTATCAATAATAAGAAAATGAATAACTAACATAAGTTGTGTTTAAAACTCAAATGATTAAAGGTATAAGGCTAAATGAAATCTTATTGAATAATAGAATATATAAAAATAAATGGATTCCTATATAACTTACTAACCACATGTAAGTTAAACTAACATGAAAATTTACATTATTTGGATTCTTGGAAACTTTAATGAATTTGCCTTTGTAATGATGTTTGGAAACATTTTATGGATTGATTGATCTTGGGTGTACTTGTTTGAATTAATGATTTGTATTGAAAATGGAGGTAAGCATTTGTGTTGCATGCCCCGGGCACGGGGTACAAACCAGGCATTGTTGCCTGACGTTTTATTTTCTATGTTTTCTTTTTCCTTTATTTAATAACAATCCAGGAAAGGCAATCGGGGAAAAACATCAAGGACCACTCTAAGTATGAAGATATGGTTTCAGGAAAAGACTAGGGCAGGTTACCATGTAAAGCAAATGAAATTTTTAAGAGAAGGAATGATGATAAGTAAAATGCATGGTGATATGTACAGTTATATGCATAATCTGAATGCGTACTTGTATATTAAAGAAAAGTTTGATGAACTGATGAAGAATTGGCCTACGGGCTAAAGTGTAACTTGTTATATGGATATTTGATATGTAAATTAAATACTTGTATTGTATAAAGAATGTTACTAGTATGTACATATAATTAATGTTTTGATGTATGATTCGAATAACAGATTATTAATATATGACATTAGTAAATGGATAATTCATTGCATAAATATAATTTGATAAGGTGACGTCGGTCTCTTATCGGGTTAATAATCGGGTAAGGGTCCGACGTCATATTATCACCAAATTTGTGTGAGGGAGGAGGACATCCATAAGACTGCTTTCCGAACACATTAAGGCCATTATGAGTTTATTGTCATGCCGTTCGGTCTTACCAATGCCCCGGATAAATTCCAACATTTAATGAACGATATCTTCCGCCCTTACCTTTGAAGGTTTGTAACAGCATTTTTTGACGATATTTTTGTTTTTAGCAGGACATGGATGGATCATTTACAACATCTTCGACAAGTTTTAGAGATATTATATGTCCACCAATTGAAAGTGAAAGAGTCCAAATGTCGTCTAGGAGCAACCAAAGTAGAGTATTTGGGTCATATCATCACTTGTGAGGGCATTTCTGTTGATCTAGTAAAATTCCAGGCAGTCCAAGCATGGCCCACTCCCACTTCTGTTAAAGCTATCCGTGCATTCCTCGGGCTAGCCAGATATTATCGCAAGTTCATCTGTGGGTTTGGAGCAATAGCGGCACCTCTCACTAAATTAATAGGAAAGGAAGGGTTTTATTGGTCGTCTGAAGCAAAACAAGATTTTAACCAATTGAAGCAAGCCCTAACTACTGCACTCGTGCTTCGATTACCTGATTTTTCTCAGCAATTCATTGTGGAATGTGACGCTTGTAGAACTGGCATTGGAGCTATCTTATCTCAACAAGGGCATCCGATAGCATTCTTCAAGGTTCGTCTCTCTCTTTATCAACTTATGACAAGGAGATGTTGGCTCAACTCAAATGGCTCCCGAAGATATTTACTAGAGCAGAGAAGCCTTAAATATTTACTAGAGCAGAGAATTAGCACCCCAACTCAACTCAAATGGCTCCCGAAGATTTTGGGATATGACTACGAGATACGCAATAAAAAGGGTGTTGAAAATCAAGGGGCTGATGCATTATCTCGAGTTAATCAATTTGAGTTTCATGCCATCTCTATGCCAACGAGTGATTGGGTTACGACTCTTCAGGAAGAGAATGATAAGGATCCCTTTTATGATCAAATTAAAGTGGTGGCTACTAAATCTCCCTAGAGTTATCAACAACGAAATTCCATTTGGTATAAAAAGGGTAAGTTGTTGTTGAGTCCTACTTCGAAACTGATTCCTATTCTTTTAGCAGAAAATCATGGGCCTTCGGTGGGAGGTTACTTTGGGTTTAAGAAAACAATCAGTCGGATCCGCAACATGTTTCTTTGGCCTGGAATGAAGAACCGTGTCCAGCAGTATATTCGTGAATGTGATGTTTGTCAGAGGTGTAAGAATGACACACTCAAACCGGCAGGTCTTCTTTAACCGTTAGACATACCAGAGCAAAAATGGGATGATCTTTCCATGGATTTTATAGAAAGGCTGCCTTTGTCTCATGGGTTCTCAGCTATCTTTGTTGTCGTTGATCGGCTCTCAAAGTATGCTTGTTTCATTCTGCTTCGTCATCCATTCACTATTCTAACAGTCGCAAAGGCCTTTGTTGAATTTGTTGTCAAACTCCACGGGATTCCAAAGTCTATAGTAAGTGATCGTGATAAAATTTTTCTTAGCAACTTCTGGAAATCTCTCTTTGACCTGCAGGGTACCACATTACGAATGAGTTCTAGCTACCATCCACAAACGGATGGTCAAACAGAAGTCGTTAACAGAGTCTTGGAGCAGTACTTGCGTTGCTTTACTCACGGTCAACCCAGCAAGTGGAGTGAATGGCTAGTATGGGTGGAATATAGCTATAATACTAGTACTCACTCATCCACTGGCTTCAGTCCTTTCTAGGTAGTGTATGGACGGCCACCTCCCAATCACTTATCCTATGTTCTAGGTACTTCCCAAGTCCATGTGGTAGACCAATTACTTCGAACTAAGGATGATATCATTAAACTTCTCAAAAGTAATTTAGCAGAGGCACAAAATAAGATGAGGACTCAAGCAAACCAACATAGACGGGAAATTGAATTTGCAGTAGGTGATCAGGTTTACTTACGTCCGCAACCTTATTCGCAGCAATCAGTTATTTTTCGGAAATCACTTAACCTATCTCCTCATTTTTATGGTCCTTACAAGATCTTGTCTCGTATTGAAGCGTCGCTTATCGTCTGGAGCTGCTAGTTGATTCTTTAATTCATAATGTCTTTCATGTGAGTCAACTTAAGAAATGTGTAGGTGCTACAGTCATAGTTCTACCTACTCTACCCTCTGTGGATGACGATTCCGCTATTCTTCCACAACCTGAAGCCATATTGGATCAAAGGGTTACCAAGAAAGGACATTACCGACTAAAGGAAGAGGTTCTGGTGAAATGGTTAGGTGTCCTGGTTGAAGATGCGACGTGGGAGAATAAATGGCGTTTCTCTTAGACCTATCATGACTTTCGCCCTTGAGATAAGGCCGATTTTTAGGTGGGAGGAATGATAAGAACGTGATCTGAGAACGTGTTCTTGATTGAGGTTGTGTTTTGATTTAGTTATTTTGTTGTTGTTCAATTATTCATTATGTTCAGTTGTTCATTGTTTCAAATTTAGTTGTTGTTGGAGTCACGGGTCACGATTAGTCCCTATGTTTATGGGATCCGTTGGCCATTTCTTTTCATTTGGTTAGAGTCTGTCTTATTTAAACTTATGTAATCTTTTTTCAAATTCATGGATGAAATTATTTGACTCATTCTTCTCTATTATTCTCCATTCTTTATCTCTCTAATAGTTTCTATTGGAATTCTTATCATCGTCTTCCATAAATTTTGAGAGCGAAAATATGTCCTTATTTTGATGGCCCTAAAATCATAATTTTCCAAGTTGAATATTGGAAGGGAAATAGAAAATTTAGTAAACTCAACCATTATAGAATTAGAACACTATGCCCAGAAAATGACCCAACGCAGCTCTAATATCACTGTTGGATGATAAAATTATAAAAGAATTAAAATATTTAGAAAGGAGTTTGATGCAGGGAAATCGAGGAATAACACAGAAAACAGGGAGAAGAGAAATATAATCACACCGGAGAGAAGAGTAGTATAGTGAACTCTGTTTTTCATATATCTCTAAACAACTACAACTGCCTATTTATAGGCACTCAATGTCAATGGTTTAACCGAGTTCACATTTTTTATGTACTTCTAGAAATTACAAATTACAAATTTCAGAAGTTCTACACATTTCTACCACATCCTACGTTTATAGATATTACAATATTTTAATTGTTTCTAGATTTTGAATTTTTAGATAAAACTTGAATGTACCTCACATTCTATTTAACAGAAACCAAATATCAATATGGGACAATATGCCTCTTAACAGCAATTAATAAAACATGTATGCTATTGTTTTCTCAGATGAAACATACATAGCTTTCACTGAACACTTATACCGCATGTATCGAATCTACCACTAGTATAAGCTACATCTGAGGCTCCTTCGTTGCCCCGTAAAAGCCGCCAAAGCATATCCTTGCACTCACGAAGAAGATTGTGTAGCATGTGTGTGGACACAAATGACTGCTCTAAAACCCTTGGAATGAAGGTGAGTTGAATAGCATTTCTTGCTCTTCTGTTCTGCTTCTTTACTATCTTCAGAAATCCTGATCAACCACCAAATCTATTTCAACATCCATTAATTAGTTAATTTGATATCTGGCAGTGTTCGAAATAGCGGTACAAATTAGCTGTCTAATTAAATTATAAATTAGCTGTTACGTCAGCAGTTAACAATGTTTGGTATTAATATTAGTTTTTAAATTATTCGTGAGGTATAAATTTACTGGTATTTATTTTATATATAAATATAACTTAAAAGATTAGGATGTAATTAATTATAAATAAAAAATAATAAAATAAATTATTTTTAATATTTGGGTTGAAAGCTAACTAATACCTATCAACAAATTTTAAATGTTAATCAAAATGCAAAACACTATTTAAAACGCAGTTATCAAATATTATTTTTTTTCAAAAGGTTAATTAAAATCTAAACGATATTTTAATCGTTAATGAAAAAGCTTTACCAACTACACACTATATCAATCATTAGTTAGGACAATGATTTTGTTTTAGACTAGATAAAAGAGATTGAAGTACCTGTAGAGTTAAGGACACAGTAGTGCAGTTTCCTCATGAAAATCCAAAACATCCTTCTGCAGATTTGTCTTCTCACCACTACATTCCAAATTCGATTCCCTAATTTGTAGTTCCTGCAAATTGCATATCAATATACCATTGAACAAAAACAACAATCTCTCTGACGGAAAAAAACAAGGAAATAAACAGCACCTTCAATCGGATGATATAATCCTCCTCCTTATCCAGATAAAATCTATTAACCTTATCCAATTCATGATTCAACAACAGAATAAACTGGTCCAAGATATCTGGAGATGTAATCCTTCTATTCTTGTATGGTCTCCTCTTAGGATCTGTCAAGTTTAGTTGCCTTTTTAACTGCTTGTAGGATATAAACTCACCTCTCCATTCCGGAAAACTTTGTTCTATCTTGTCACCATTCCCATACTTCTTCATTAACTTCATCCTAGTATATGATTATATTGGCTAATGCAAAATATCAACATTTTTAATGCTAGATATATATAAGCAAATGAAGAGAGATTAACCATCATGTTAGTTTTGTCAGCTTCATATCTTGAATCAATCGGCAAAATAAGTAGATGCGAAGTATATTCTGTAATGTTTACTTTATAACAAATGTATTTCTCTGGCCATTAAGTCTTCATGCTAATCTGTTATATGCCTTGAAATAATCGACATCTTACAGCATGTTATGTTCATGTAGTATAACAACAAATATTCTCAGGATTCTAAAGTGGATGCCAATCCCAATCCAACTCATACAACATTATCTTATGTAAATTTGGTTGTTTGTATCCTCACATCGGGCAATGAGGTTGTTTTGTAAATTAAAGATTAACATTTTTAGAAGTTTAGAGTTTTGATTAAAATTAAAATTTATTTTAAAAAAAAAAATTAATTTGTTTAGCAATTTAATTAGCTGATAATTAGTAAAACATTGTATAAATTTTAAAAATAATTATAATAATAAAAAAAGCTGTAAAACAAAATAGGACTTTGATCACTAAATCATCTCTACTAGTATACAGGACATCCAAATGAGTGGGGGAACTCATAACAAATAATAATATTGATTAATTAATCAATTTAAATTTTATTTTATTAGTTTAAAATTTTTTATATTTTTTTAGAATTTTTAAATATAATTGGTAAATTTAAACCGTATTAAATGAAATAATTTATAATAATTTTAAATAGTTGAAATATTTATTATTCTTTTATTAGGGTAACGAATTGTAGTTTGGTGTAGTGTTCGGTTCATAATTTGATCAGGGACACAAACTACTCATGCATAAGGCAACCGAATTGAAATTTGGTACAGTTTGATAAGTAGTTCGCCAGGCAATTTGGCAATAGTTCGGTAACGCCTTAAAACTTGACAAATTGAATGGATCGATGGCATGATCAAACCCTATTTGTTGATAGATTGATTATATGTATGATTGATTGGTCGGTGACCTATTTCTAAGTTATATATATTGTTAGGATGGTTCCCGGTCATGTAGGGACTATGATTATGGGCTTGGTAATATTTAGGCCCATTAGGTTTTACCTTAAGTTGGTGATATAAACTTAAAATAGGTTATCGGATTTTGGGGGTGATAGATTTTGAAGCAGAGAAAATCACATCTCTTCAGGAGTAGATTGGTCTACGTCATTCAAGTATTGGTTTCAGGAGTTCAACAAGTGAGGGATCGTGAGAGAGCGAAACACTTGTGAGGGGAAACACTTGAGTGATTGGTGAGAATGTGGGTTATTCATTGTTGAGTGTTGGGTAAGTGAGTATGTACTCTTCCATCTTAATATATTATCGGTGTCTCCGTGGACGTACCCGTAATTTGGGGAACCACGTAAATCTGTGTGTCTACTCTCTCTGTAGGTTTATTATTATCCACTACTGGAGTTTTATATTTGCTGCCTATTTCCGCATTAGGTTAGCATAATATATTCTTGCAATTATGGGGTTTTTCCTAACAAAGTGGTATTAGAGCTTAGGTTGTCAGATTGCAAAGATGAGTATGGATAATAATCTAAACTTGAGTACAATGGTTACTTTGTCTAGTTCTAATTATCACGTTTGGAAGGGTAAGATGAAAGATCTCTTGTATGTGAAGGATTTTCACCTACGTGTGTTTTCCTTGAAAAAACCTGAAGATAAGACTGATGCTAAGTGGAATTTGCTACATAGGCAAGTATGTGGGTTTATTAGACAGCGGGTTAGTGATAATGTTTTGAATCATGTGAGTGGTGAGACTCACGCTAGAACCTTGTGGACAAAGCTTGAGGAGTTATATGCTCGGAAAACCGGAAATAATAAATTATTTCTGATGAAGCAGATGATGCAACTGCGGTATGATGATAGTTCTCCGTTGACAGATCATATGAATATCTATCAGGGTATTATAAATCAATTGGCTGGAATGAGTTTAAATTTTGACAATAGGTATAAGCTTTGTGGTTGCTTGATACACTTCCAAATTCATGGAAGACCTTTAGGATGTCTTTGTCAAATTCTGCTCCAAATGGTACAATAACCATGGATATAGTGAAGAGTAATATTCTGAATGAGGAGATGAGGAGAAAGGCTCAAGGATCAGCATCTACTTCAAAAATCCTTATGACAGAAAGGAATGGGAGAAGTAAGATTAGAGGTCAAGGGAATATGAATCAAAGTAGAGGGAAGTCAAATAGGTACGCCAATGTTAAATGTTATCACTGTCACAGGAAGGGGCATATTAAAAGGCTTTGCAGACAATTGAATTCTGAAAATAACATTGACACAAGTGAAGAAAATAAGGTAGAAGGTGAAAGGGACGGTGATAGAGTTAGTGCCACTATACTTGATGACTTTATGCTGGTATATGATGATGCTATCAACTTTGTAAGTCATTAGACTAGTTGGGTGATTGATAGTGGAGTTGTTTATCATGCGACCTCAAGGGAAGATTTCTTTACATCCTACACTGCTGATGATTTTGGACGTGTGAGAATGGGGAATGATAATGTAGCTAAAGTCATCGGATATGGTGATGTAATATTGGAGAGAAATAATGGCTCCAGGGTTATTTTAAATAATGTCAAACATGTCCCTAATATTCGTATGAATATTATTTCTACAAGTAGGCTTGATGATGAAGAATATTGCAACAGATTTGGTGTGGTCAATGGAAGCTCATTGAAGGAGCTATGGTAGTGGCAAAAGGTAAGAGAGAATCTAACATGTATACGTTGCAAGGTAAAATTTTAAAATCTTTCATTGGTGCAATTCAGGATGAAGATAAAGCTGAACTCTGGCGATATATTAGTGAGAAGGATTTGACCCTTCTAACCTAGGAGATGAAAATTTCTTATATGAAGAATTCAGAAAATTTGAAGGGGTGTTCCCACAGTTGGAGAGGAAAGCAAAAATTGGTTAGCTTTCACAGTTCTTCATATAAAGAAAATTAGATACACTTTATCTTATACACTCGGATCTTTGTGGGCCTATGAAGGTGAAGTCACTTGGGCCTTGTATTTTGTGACCTTCATAGATGATTATTCAAGGAAGACTTGGGTTTATACCTTGAAGACTAAAGATCAAGTTTTGGATGTGTTCAAGTAGTTTCAAGTATTGGTTGAGGGATAGACAGGGAAAAGGTTGAAGTGCATCAGAACTGGTAACGGGGGAGAATATAAAGGTTCTTTTAATGATATTGTAGACACCGTGGTATATGCCATCAGAAGACTTCTCCATGAAAACCTCAGTTGAATGGTCTAACTGAGATGATGAATGGAACACAAGTTGAGAAAGTGAGAAGTTTGCTTTCACAATCACAATTGCCAAATTCATTCTGGGTTAAAGCTTTATGTACAGTTGTACATGTCCTTATCCTCACACCATGGGTTTCATTGAAGTTCAATGTACCGGATAAAGTTTGGACAGGTAGAGATGTGACTTATGATCACTTACGAGTCTTTAGGTGTAAAGCTTTTGTGGAGGTTCTTAAAGATGAAAGGTCCAAGCTTGATATGAAGTCCAAGCAATGCATTTTTGTTGGTTATGGCCAAGACGAGTCCGGGTATAAATTTTATGACCTGATGGTGCAGAAGCTAGTAAGAAGCAGAGATGTTGTGTTCATGGAAAATCAAAGTATACAAGATATAGAAAAGTTTGAGGTTGCGGAATATAGCAACAGTGATAGTTTGATTGATTCGAATTCGAGTTATACTCATGATGGTGAGTAATTAACTGACGAGTGAGAGCACGAGTTTAATATTGAGGCTTCAATATGTGAACATGAAGAGATGTTCAAAGTCTGCAAGAAGTTAGTTGGGTTGGCGTATTCCCCCATATAATCGGGAATGGGGAGATTTGTTAGGATGGTTCCCGATCATGTGGGGACCATGGTTATGGGCTTTGTAATATTTAGGCCCATTAGGTTTTACCTTAAGTTGGTGATATATAAACTTAAGATGGGTTATCAGATTTTAGGGTGACAGATTTTGAGGCAGAGAAAATCACATCTCTTCAATAGTAGATTGGTCTACATCATTCAAGTATTTGTTTCAGGAGTTCAACAAGTGAGGGATCGTGAGAGAGCGAAACACTTGTGAGGGAAACACTTGAGTGATTGGTGAGAATGTGGGTTATTCATTGTTGAGTGTTGGGTAAGTGAGTGTGTACTCTTCCATCTTAATATATTATCGGTGTCTCCGTGGACGTACCCGTAATTTGGGGAACCACGTAAATCTGTGTGTCTACTCTTTCTGTAGGTTTATTATTATCCATTACTGCTGGGGTTTTATATTTGCTGTCTGTTTTCACATTAGGTGTAACGCCCAACCCCCGGCCACGGCGGAGCCGCGAGTGGAAGACGGAGCGCCACATTACATTCTATAGTTTGATACAATACAATACGATACAATGGGTGCGGAAATAAACATTAATATTAAAATAATCGGATTTAAAATAATCCTCTTAAACCTGTTTTGAAAACAATAGAATAGTCTAGACAATTCATTTGAAAAGAAACCTGTATAACTCATTTAATCATAATAACCTGTCCGTAATATTTATTCAATAAATGACAATATCCAAATATCTGTCCAAATAAATATAAACTGAAAACATTTAAATGGTCTTTACGTGTCTTTTAGAACTAATGAGAAAAACAAAAGAAAAACAATGATGTCAATATGGGTTCCAAAACATGAAGAATGTAATGCGACATTCAACTGCTCGATCACCTGTTTCATATTTTCAATAGATAGAGACAAGAAAAAGAGAGAATAAACAACGTCAGACTATCGATGTCTGGTTAGCAAGTCACACTCCAACAAACACAAGCAATGCGTCTATTTAAACATACAATTATGATTTTTGGCACACAATGCACCTGGGACTAGCAATCAATCATAATAGAATACAAACCCGCCCAATTTCCATATTATTCACGAGTCCAATAAGGTGTATTAATCATTACATTCCAATTATACTCATTATATTCAATTAACATTCTTAGGCATCCACATAGGTTCTATATATCCATATAAAACCCTCAAAGCAATCAACTATCCACTAGCATTCATCACATAATAACATTCACATTATTTTTCCAATTTTATTAGACTACCACTAATCTTGGATCAATAATGAAACGGGATCAATTAGGCCGAAGCCACCAATAATCTGTGGTCCGAAGACCGAAATCCGTAGAGCAGTTTATTCCTGCTTTAGGACGAACTACCACATTTTAGATTTCATCAATTAGGTCCAAAGACCACCAATAATCTGTGGTGCCGTCACACCCAATAGGAGTCGTCACTCAGTTTTTCATTCAATGGAGGTTAGCTAAACCAAAATACCTATTTGCTCAATAGGTTGAGATATCTTAGTTACCCCTAATGACATGTCATTCCATCACTATTTTCAACCATGACTAGGGTCATCATTATCTGATTCATTAAGTGATCAAAACACACAATTCGAATAACATTCAATCATTACATTATATCAATCCATTGGCTTTCAATCGATCATTTTTCAGGTACTTTACTAGTGCCTTATCTGTTTATTTCCAGCTCTAGTCAAGCAAAGCCTAAGTCTAACATGCGATAGACTTATCATTATATCTAAGCAGCAATATATCCACAATAGCAGCAACTAATATCCATCCTATCATTCACTATCTAACTTTACCAATTTACAATTCATGTGGTTATCTTGTTTAACCATATTAATGCACATTCATAAAAAAAATACAACAACCGATATAGAGTATAAAACGACGATAAGCTAAGCTAAGCGTTGCCGGTAGGATTCGCGGTACCGTTCGCTTCACCTAACAATAACAAGGAACAATGATATACTTAGACAATAGATCAAACACGTAGAGCGCAACTAAAAAAACCTAGTCCAATCAAAAAGAGGACGACGATCGGTTTAACGATAAAGGACAAATAACAACTTAAGATAAATAACACGGAATAAAATCAGTTTCGTTTAGTTTTAGAGTTTACCGTTTTCGACTATGATATTGCAGAAATTTGCGGATGAAGTCTTCATAATATTTGTAGCGGACAAAACAATAAAGAAAACTCAACTAGATTGACATCGTTTGGAGATCTGACAAAGAAGGTATGATCAGATCAATATAGTTCGTCACTGGAGAAATTCTGCAGACTGACCTTTCGGTTTTGGCCACGTACGACCAAGCAGATGCACGAATCTAAGGATGGAGTATTCATGAAAGTTGTAAGAAATTGAAAGACAAAGATAACCCGATTGAAATCAAGTTATTCCGTGTTCAAACGAGAGAGTTATGGCTATCTGAAATTCGATTCCAGAATTGACATCTTCTGGACGGACAGGGCTGGTTTTTGACAATCTGAGTGGATTTCGGCAAGGTTTGAGATTCAATGGTTACAAGAGTTTATAGAGGGATGAAGTAGGATTTCATAGCCTCTGAAATCACATAAATCGGACGTCTATGGAAAAAGTAACGGCAATTTGAGAGTGGATAGCGCAGACCAAAAGTCAGAGTTTTTTAGAGAAAAGGGATTTAGTATTTTTGAATGTGAAATAGAAGAGATGAAAAATTATCATTAGAGTAGGAAAAGAAGAATTATATACATATTGGCTAATGGACTAATGGGCCGGGGTTTCTTTAGAAAACTTTTATTACCTCTAAAATCACCCCAAAAATATACTTTAAATTAAAACCACTAGTTTTAAACAAAAGTTCATATTTTCCAATTAAACCTATTTTAAAAGAAAATAAGTTCAAAATAAATTCTGATGAACCATCTCAATTTAAGACTTCTAAATTTGGGTTTTGAAATTACCATTTTACTCTTCGGGCATAGTTTTCTAAAGTAACCATTTTAACTCAATTAAGACTTTCGATTTTCACTCAAAGAATTTTCAAAAATTCAAAAGACTCTAAAAATGATATTTTTAGTTCCAAAATCAAATAAAGTCAAATAAAAATAATTTAATAAATAATTTCAAAACGATTTAACTTCTAGGCCGGGTTTGCGGGCTTTACATTAGGTTAGCATAATATATTCTTGCAATCAGGGGGTTTTTCCTTACATATATTGCATGTGTGGCATTTAAATTCCTGTATTCTTATGGCATGGACATTTTTATGTTTATGTAAGGCGATTAGTTGCAAATTAGGCATCGATAGCCTAACGATGCTTCTTTTTCTCTTTTTCTTTTAATTTCTATTTAGTGCCTGAATGACAAACCTAGGTGGTTGAGCTATGCTTAAAGGATGAGATTTCCCTTCAATGACTTGTTTCCCTTTTCATTCATATTTTCAAGATTACATTAAAACTTTTCATGTATCACTATGTTAGCAATTTTACAAATATTACATATCTCATTAACTCTTTAATGATGTATTTGAGTACTGAGATAGCTAAGGTAGGATTTCATGCACTCTAATAATGAGTACTTTGTACTTTACATGTTGCTCATATCAACTTGAAGTATACTTTAAGATTGATTATATTGTACTTGGTCCTTGTAACTAGAACCTTTGTGTAACTAAGAATTCTATCGAAATATTGACATTATATTGGTATATTGGAATTGTATATGGGAAACGATTGTCGTGGTGCACGGGCACACATCTCGGTTCCCATCGGGATAGGGGTTCGACACTACAGAATGTATTTGTGAAGATGTGATTAGAATTCATAAATGGACAATTTTAAATGTGTGAATGTGTGAACGTGTGTGGATGTATTTTTTATTTGTGAAGTATGAAGATGTGTTATTTTTTTAGGATAAGTAGGACATTTCATTCAAATATTTATTTTATTTCATTTTGAAAAATATAAAGGGAATTGTATTATACAATGATAGGTATTTTAAGTTTTTTGGTTTAGCTTTGAGTGACAAATCTTTAATGGTTTAAAAATAGAGCACAAAATTTTTTGGATTAGTTTTGATTTTCAAACTTTGCAATTTTCCGTTTCCATTTTTAATATAAGATCGCGCATAAAGTTGATCTTTTGGACACATTTTAACCTCAAAAATATTTTATTAGTATTACAAGTAAATATTAATATTTACTATATTTAATTTTTTAATATTTTACAATATGTCTAAATTAATTATTTTATATTCTTTATTTATAACATTTAGATAATACAAATATAAATATGTATATACTCTAGAGACTATAAGCATAGGCCCCGTTTGGATCCCCTAAAAGATAAAATTATGAACTAAATAAAGAGGTATGATCCAAACATATGTCTTAAAAGACCTCTTAATTCAATTAATCCATTAGTTGAACCAACACTACTAACACCTCCTAATAAAATTCAAAAGATTCAATTGTCACGCAATCTCCAACCCTTATTAATTATTTGCAAACTAATTAATAATTAATGATTGATCATTTATGCACTATTAGCTAATTAGCTACTAATGAATCCAAACATCCCCTATTAATTATTAGCTAACTAAATGTTAGTAACTCTTAGCAATTAGTTAGCTAATTACTAACTTTTAAGGGATCTAAACAGTGTCATAATGTAAATTTTAAGAGATAAACCATCAAAGCTTTAATTTATATTTATAACCTCCAAATGTTGAATTAAGGTGCACTTTTTTTTTTAAAATCCAATTCAAACTTGATTTTTATGAAATGAACCTTTATTCTCTTACTATACACTTCATTCTAATTTTTTATGACCAAAATGATAATAAAATTCACTTATTTTAACTAGGGTACATGCCCGCCTTGCACGGGAAATGTACTCTTAGATTAAAAATAAATTAAAAATAAAAAAAAAAATTCTTTAATGGTTTTGTTTTTCTTATTTATTACAAAAAATTAAATTAAAATTTAATAAATTTTTATGATAGAAATATATTTGGAGTAAATTACAAAGAACAATTTAAAAAATAATAATAATAAACAGAAAAAAAAAATGTCCTTTGTGATATTTTTAAGTAAAATCAAAATAAAAGAAATTAAATTATATATTATGTGGTAAAAATAATAGAGATTACATAATTATTTTTTTAGTAAATTAAAAATAAAAAAAATCTGAATAAAATTTTATGAAAATTAAATTAAAAAATAAAAAAATAAAAAAATGAACAAAATATTAACTTAAAGTTAAAAAAATAGAAAAAAAAAATACCATTATAAATCTTGAACTTAATTCCTTAGATCTCTGAGAATGGAAAAAAATTAGTTATCAAAATTTTTATTTAGAAAAATAATATTTTATTTTTAAATGGAATAAAATTTAAAAAAAAATTAAATAGAAAAAAAACAATTAAAATAAATAGAAAATAATCATTTAAAAGGAAATAAATCACCCCCCCATCTCCATCAACGGCTAGGTTAGATACAACCATCACTATGAAATCCAAATTCAGATTCAACTTCTACGAGTAACAACTTAAACAAAGATGATTTACATACTCGGTCTCTCCTCACCAACATAAACAGAAAAGTAACCCTCCGGCACCACCACCTTCCTCTTTCTTCTCGCTACCGTCTACTCCTCCACCACCCGCGGCCACGATCGGCTCTTCACCGCCATCATTTTGTCTCGCAGGCGGTGATGGATTGGGAAGTTCTGTTACACCACTTGTTTGATAAAGTGGTTGATAGGAGTCTTTTATGATGCAATGAAGCTGTTTGATGAAATGGCATAAATAAGAGTCGTGCATTCACCCACATGTTCAATAGGTTGTTTGTAATTTTTTTATTTTATTGCAAATTGATTGTGTCAAGGTTGGTTTGTTTGTTTTTATTTGTTTATTTTATTTATTAGGATTTCTTTATAATTGAATGTGTAGAAGGAGGATGGTGTTGATGAATTGACGATTCTGAGAGCACGTGACTTAGATGTAGATGTAGAGAGAGGTGCGAAGATGTTGGTGAAGTACACGAAATGGAAAAGAGGTTTATGTGAAAGTGAATTTGAGAATGAGATTAAACCGAATAAGATTTTTACTCGAGGCTTTGAGGCATCTATTGGTTTTGATACCTTAAACCATTCAAATTAAATTGGTTTTTCAATATCTGAACCAAGCCAAATTGAACCAAGTTGACTTTTTGTGTTTTACTTGTATTGTGTCTACTAAATTTGTTTGTTGACTTTTTATTATTTTTATTTTCATCTGTCTTTTCAATAGTTAATAATAAAAATATATATTATCAATATTATCTTATATTTTTATTATTGTTATTGTAGTGGTTCGGAACTACAGTTGATCCGGACTGATGGACCGGATGGTTCTGGGCTAAATTGGGACCGATTTCAAGTGGCAAGGTAACCTGCAAAATGGATAGTATACGTCCGAGCGGACCTTGGGACACCGGTGTGGTGCCTGCCGTAGGCACTCCGACGCTCAAGTCAGTTCGGTACTGAGAATAGGCGAGAAATTAAACAGATGAAGGAAATAGTTAACTCCCTGTGTTCTACGATTTCTTTCGGAAGTTCAGCCTCGGAAGGTCGTCGTCAGACACTTGTATGAGCTCGAGGCTCAGTTAGTTGTGACCGGCAAAATGATCAAAGACGCCGATGAGCTATCAGAGGTTAATCAGAGAAGATGACAGTGTGAGTAGTGATTTCAGCAGAGTTTCTGTAAGTAAAAATGCGTGTCCCTGTTGAGAGGTTTAGGCCTTCTATTTATAGAGGCTTGGAGGGCTGTCGCCTGATCTCAACGAGATCCCCGCGGAACGATCTCCGCAGGATCCGGGATCTTCTCAACAGCTCGCTTACCCGGTCGATGGACCTCGGAAGAATAGGGATGCCTCGGAATTACTGGGCCTGGGCCTCAGCACCAATCAGGCCTGGGCCTGGGGCCGGGCCTTGGTTCCGAACCGGGCCTAGATTTCCAGCCCACTACAGATTCCCCCATCCTTCAGCGCGGATGGTTACGAGCGGAAGGATGAATACGAAACGGCTGGAAACCCACTAGTCCCCTCCAGCTGTCGGATACGTCACGTCAGGAAAAACTCTCCATTGGGAGGATGACACGTGTGGTAGCTTCTCCGAGAAGCTTCAACCTTTCAGCTACCCCTGCGCCTATAAATAGGCCAGAACTCCTTCCTTTTCCCATTTTCGCATCCAGTAAACGAAGGCTCTGCTGAATCCGTCTTGGCCCGCTTTTACACGTTCTAAGGTAATTGCCTTCACTCTTCTCTTACCTTTGCTGATGCTTTTGACTGCTTTGTGTGTGTTTGT
This sequence comes from Cardiospermum halicacabum, assembly GCA_031304145.1. NCBI lineage: Eukaryota > Viridiplantae > Streptophyta > Magnoliopsida > Sapindales > Sapindaceae > Cardiospermum > Cardiospermum halicacabum. The sequence continues at coordinate 10,492,364 of CM062391.1, read as the reverse complement.
GTTCGTCGGAGAAGACGAATGGTTGTGGTAACCCGACGGGGATAGATAGAGAGGTTGGGTTATTGATTTTGAGAGAATGACCACGCTTGTTGGACCGATAAGGAGCCTTTAATTGGGTTTTCCGGCCATTTCGATCCATACCTGGAAATTTTGGACCAAAACCGTATTTTCCGGTTAACCGGAAAAACTCTTGATCTGACTATTACCGTTTCCGAATAGGTATGTCAAGCGAAGCTACAGAATCCGAGATACAAAAGATGTTCGGAGACAATCCGTCCGGAAGTGATGACAGCCCCTCCACATCTGGATCAGCCGGAGGATCCAACGATCTGGATTTAAGTCCGTCGACCTTGGCAAAGCTCCGTGCAGAACTTAGAGGCGGCTGTGACCCCGTAGGAATTCCGGCCGGAATCATCATAGAAGTGGTGGATGACACCACGGGTCGTTTGGTAGTTCACCCTTCGACCTTCGGTCCCCAGGGAATTCAGACGAAGGACTGCCCCTCGATCATCCGTCCGGATCAAATGGACGACATCCGGAGGGCCTACAACATCCCAGAGGATGTGTTGATCCGAGCACCTGAGGTCGAAGAACGGGCCGACTGGGTCGTTGAGGGGTGGACCCCCATTTACACTCTCCAGTTAAGTATGGGTTTAAAATTTCCGATCGGAGGTATGCTCCGGAAATTTTGCAAGAGGTTACGGATTGCTCCGAGCCAGGTGAATCCGAATACCATGAGACTTTTACGGTCGTTTGATGAAATGGCCGATGAGAAAGGGATAGTCTGCGAGGTAGCAGACGTTTACGCGGCTTATTCGGTCCAGAGGGTAAATGGCGATCCGGGCCGAGTGTATCTTCATTGTCACTCGGATCAAACGAGGGTGTTTCATAACCCCGCCTCATGCGACAAGGCGTGGAAGGAGAGGTTCTTCTTCGTCTCCGGCCGTTGGAGGGAAGAGCGTGACGGTGATATCCCATATTGGTGGAATTCTGAGCCAAGTATGAGGGCGGAAATAAGCTCGGAAGCCTTTCCCTTTACCTTGCTGGTGTTTGAATCTGACTTGTTTTCTTTTCATTTTGCAGTGGAGATCGGGAAGGCTAACTGTCCGTGCGGATTGAACAGTGAAGCCGTAATTGACCGCATCTTGTCTTTTGATCCGGAAATCCGTGATCTCCAGAAGCTCGTTCCAATTCTTCCAGATCCAACCAAAAGAGGTCAGGCACCAAAGATGGACGGGAAGGACCAAAGAAAAAGGAAGGGCAAGGGATCTTCCAAGGCGGCGGAGGCTCTCAGTTACTTGTTGAAGCAAAGCTCAAATAAGGGTGTGGTGATCTCTGAGCCTTCCGGAACGAGGAAGGAAAAAGAGAAAGACAAGGGCCCCAAGACCTCCGCTCGGAAGACGAGCAAGGATAAAGGGGTTGCTACTACGCGGCCTCGTGCAGAATGTGGGTCGGAAATTCCTGACCCGAAAAGGCAGAAGTCCTCGCCTCCAGAGGTTCAGATTTTGGGAGGTTCCGAAGTTGTCACTCGGACTCTGTCTGTGCCAGCTGGCACTTCTTTCTTTAAGGAGCCCGTAGCGGCTCTGGAAATTTTTAGGGGGATGGCCCTAGAGGAAGATCAGAAGTTCCTCTATGAAAACCGCACTCAGCTGGTTGACGAGCTGTTACTGGCGAGTCACAAGGTAATATCCGAGCGTACCCATATGAATTATAGTCTGTTCGGTAATTAACGTATCATTTTCTATGCAGATGGTGCAAATTGGCCATGCCTTCGACCAACAGTGGGACCGTCACTTCGCTGCGGTCAAGAGGGCTAGAGCCGACCGGGACGCCTATAAGAAGGAGAAAGAGGAAGTGCAGCAGAAGTTCGATTCCGCTCTCTCCGAACTTAATAACCTGAGAGTGATTGCTCAGGACAAGGAGAAGGAACTTGCTTCCGAGAGAGACAAAACGAAGAAGGCAACGGGGGAGTCCTCCATGCTGAAGGGGACCGTTGAGTCTCTGTCCTCTCGGATGGCCGAGATGGAGAGGAGCCTGGCTGAGGCCGAGGAGAGGGCTATGCAGACGGAAGCCCGGGCGGAAGTGGAGGCGAAGGGCAGGGTCTATCAGAAGTTCTTGGCCGGGTCCCTCTCCAAAGAGGTGGCTGAGAGAAGATTCGGCTATTGGCAGCAGCTCGTCGAGGCTACAGGGGCTTCTCTTCCGAATCCGAACGAGGACAGCGACTCGGAGAAGGACTTCGAGGAGGAGGAGGAGGAGAAGGAGAAGGAAGGGGGAGACTCATCTCTTCCGGAGAAGGAGGTTGAGGGTGTCGCTTCCGGCATATCGAAGTGGATCCGATCTCCGTGGTTCCTGTTGCTGACGCAGCCGTTTCCGAGGGCCACAGAGCTGAGGAAGGCCACGGGGTTGAGGAGCTTACTTTGGATGATTTAGATCTTTAGGCTTCCTCTCCTTTCCTTTTTGTATTTCTTTGTTCTTCCTTAGGCCTGTACTTCTCTTTCTTTTTATTGAATGAAATATTGAATTTCTTTTTCGATTGCCTTTTCTGTAAATTTTTGCTTAGTGTTGAAACGGAAATAACACTTATTCTGGATTAAATAATGAGAAAGCAACCAGTAATCGGAATTGATTTATTAATTGGGTTGGAATAGTTCTTTCGAATGTAACAATCTTTGATCTTTTCAGACTGTAATTTACAATAATCCTGTCGGATTTTTCAGTTTCATTATCCTCTCGGATTTGTGTACACAATACGACTATTGATCGACTTTTTACAAGTATTGATTCGGAAAGCGCTATGTGGGGTCTTATTTTTTGCCCGAGCGGAATCTTCAAGACGTTCATTCTACTGAGCTCAGTTCTTTGTTTAAATCTTCGTCTTGAGAAATTTTCCATGCTCTTGTTTGGTGCGTCAGTGCGGACACCTCGCAAAAAATGAATTCTTGGGGTTAGAGCATGATTCGGAACCTTAGTGGCATGGGCTTTTAAGCCTCGGATTCTGGACTTAACTTGATCAGTTATTCATTTTCCAGAGTGTATGGACGCTTTGCCCTCGGTTCCGTGTTACCTGAGATTTCAACACAGGATGAGGGAGGTCCTCAATGTATTGAGGACCCTCCGATGCTTAAGTCAGTAATTGATTCTGAAGGCAAATCAAAATTAAAAAATACTGAATGTGAAGAATTTATAGTTTGAGGTCGGAACCTGGTCCCCGGAGATCATGGGGTTATGTTCGTTCAGAACTGGAATTTCTTGAGGTGAGCCGCATTCCATGTGTTTCGGACTGCTTTGCCGGCTTCATCTTGGAGTTGATACGCTCATTTGCCTATTATTTCTGTAATCTGGTACGGACCTTCCCAGGACTCGTCCAGTTTGTTCGCGGTGAAGTTTTTTCTAAGTACCCAGTCCCCCACGGAGAAAGTTCTCGCTCGGACATATTTGTTGTAGGCTCTTTCAATGGTCCTTTTGTATTTTTCCATTTTTACCTCGGAATCTTCTCGTAATTCGTCGATTGTGGCGAGGTCGAAGTCTAGCAGCGCCTGATTCTGATCATGGAGCGGGTACTGTCCAAATCCTACGTCGGAAGGAAGCACTGCTTCGACTCCGAAAACTAGAGAGAAGGGAGTTTGACCGGTCGGAACTCTAGGTGTTGTTCTATAAGACCATAAGACGCCGGGTAATTCCTGAACCCATGCACCCTTGTGCTTCCCCAGTCTTTTCTTGAGAATGGCCATGAGGGTTTTGTTTGTCGCCTCGACTTGACCGTTCGCTTTCGGATATCTGGGGGTAGAAAAGTTCAATTTGATATTCCAGGCGATGCAGAAGTCTTTGAATACCTTGGATATGAATTGGGAGCCATTATCCGTGATTATTTCGTTCGGAACTCCAAAACGGCAGAGAACATGCTTCCATACGAAGTTTCGGACGACCAAGTCTGTGACGTTGGCGAATGCTTCGGCTTCTACCCACTTGGAATAGTAATCGGTGACAAGGAGGATGAACCTTTCACCTTTCCCATAAGCAGGTGGGAGCGGTCCCACTATGTCCATTCCCCATTTAGAGAAAGGCCACGGGGATGAGATTCCGTGTAGAATTTCAGCTGGTGTATGGATGTAATTTCCGTATCTTTGGCAACTTTCACATCTTTTGGCTAATTCTTTCGCGTCCGACTTCATAGTTGGCCAATAATACCCTGCTCGAAAGCATCTGAATGCTAGGCTTCTTTCCCCGGAATGATTTCCAGCCTGACCATTGTGGAGCTCTTGCAAAACTCTTTTCGCATTGTTCTCATCTAGGCATAACTGGTAAGGGCCGCCGAGGGATCTTCTATACAGCACTCCGATTACTGCGTATCTGGCTGCGGATGTACGTAACTTCCGAGCTGAAGCTTTGTCTTGAGGCAATGTACCGGATTGGATGTACTCGAGAATCGGCTTGATCCAACTTTCTTGTGGGTCGTCGACTGGAAGGACTTCAAGTGGTTCTGCCTTGATGGAGGATTTTTCAATGTGTCCGTGCAAGACGTACCTGGTGCCTGGATCCTTAACTGCTGAACCATAGGAGGCGAGGGCGTCCGCACGGCTGTTTTCCCCCCTTGGAATTTGTTCAAACGATATTGTCAAGAATGACTGTTGGATGGTTTGAACTAATTCAAGGTAGGTTTTCATTCTGTCATCTTTCGCTTGATAGGTTCCGATGACCTGGCTTACGACTAGTTGAGAGTCGCATCTGACCAGCAGACTCTTGATGTGCAGGCTTTGGGCTAACCTTAAACCGGCAATCAACGCTTCATACTCTGCTTCGTTGTTGGTAACTGAAAAGTCACAGTGCAAGGAGTGTTCTAGTAGTTGTCCGTTTGGATTTATCAACACAATCCCCACACCGCCTCCTTGAGAGTTACTGGCTCCATCAACTTCTAAAATCCATGTCTCAGATTTTTCCTCCGTAGCGTTGATACCCTGAGGAGGGACTGCGAAGTCCGCCACGAAGTCGGCTAGTGCTTGTGATTTTATTGTTGTGCGAGGTTTGTAATGGATGTCAAATTGACTTAACTCTACAGCCCACTTCATCATCCGTCCGGAAACTTCTGGCTTATGCAAGATTGCCCTGACTGGGAGGACGAGATGACGGTTATGGGATGAGCTTGGAAATAGGGTCTTAGCTTCCGAGAGGCTGATACCAGGGCCAAGGCGAGTTTTTCCATACTACTGTACCTTGTTTCTGCGTTCACAAGAGACTTACTGGTGTAGTAGATTGGCTGTTGGTTTTTTTCTTCCTCTCGGACTAAGACGGCGCTGATTGCAGCCTCGGAGACTGCCAGATAGATGTACAACATTTCCCCGGTTTTTGGCTTGGCCAAAACCGGTGCCTTTGCAAGGTGGAGCTGAATTTTTCGTAGGGCTTCTTCGCATGACCTCGACCAATCGAAGTTTGTGCCCTTTTGAAGTAATTGGAAAAGGGGTTTGAGGTATTCAGAGGACCTTGGGAGGAATCGATTGAGGGTTGCGATTCTTCCGGTCAGACGTTGGATGTCTTTCTTGCTTTCTGGAATCGGAATTTTTACAACTCCTTCCAGTTGGCTCGGATTAGCTTCTATTCCCCTTTTCGTTACCATAAATCCAAGGAATTGGCCGGAACCAACTCCGAATGAACATTTCGTCGGGTTCAGCTTCATGTTGTATTGTCTCAGTATTCGGAAGGCTTCTCGTAGATGCTCGATATGTTGTTCAGCTCTTAATGATTTCACGAGCATATCATCCACATAAACTTCCATGGTCTTCCCGATTTGCTCGGAGAACATTCGGTTGACCAGGCGCTGGTACGTTGCTCCGGCATTCTTCAATCCGAACGGCATTACATTGTAACAATAAGTTCCCCTTTCGGTAATGAATGCCGTTTTCTCTTGATCCGCTGGGTCCATTTTGATTTGATTGTACCCCGAGAAGGCGTCCATGAAGCTTAGGAGTTCATGACCCGCAGTTGCATCCACCATAGTATCGATGTGAGGAAGAGGGAATAGGTCTTTCGGACATGACTTATTCAGATCGGAGTAGTCGACGCACACCCGCCACTTGCCATTTTTCTTTCTGACAACGACGACGTTTGCTAACCAGTCTGGATACTTCACCTCTCGGACCATGCCATTCTTCAGGAGATTTTGCACCTCTTCGTTAATGATTTGGTTCCTTTCCGAGGCGAATTTCCTCCTCCTCTGCTTGATGGGCTTAGCCTTAGGATCGACTCCCAATTTGTGGGCAATAATGCCTATGTCGATACCTGTCATGTCCGTGTGGGACCAAGCAAAGCAGTCGAGGTTAGCCGAAATTAGGGTTAGGAGTTTACCTCTAAGTTCCGGTCTGAGGGCTGAGCCGATCTGGATCTTCCTGTCGGAATGTTCCGGATCGATTTGGACTTCCTCTAGGGGCTCTGGCACCGGGACTTCCATTCGGCCGCGCGTCGGGGCTCCGTTCTGTAATTGCTATGCTGTTGGAGCTTTCTTGAAGCTGGTGTGGTAGCATTCCCTAGACGCTTTCTGATCTCCTTTGATTTCTTTGATCCCCCACTTAGTAGGGAATCGAAGAGTCTGGTGATAGCTCGATGGTACAGCTTTCATCTCATGGATCCAAGGTCTCCCCATAATTAGATTGTAAGACGATTGCGCATCTACTAGGAGAAACCTGGTCACGAGATTAAGGCCTCCTGCAAAAACGGGTAGAACAATCTCACCTATGGTCTGCTTCGATTCTCCACTGAATCCGGTGAGTGTTGTCGTGCTTCGAATGATGAGCGACTCATCTAGGTGCATTTCCTTGAGAGCCGGAAGGAACATTATGTTCGCTGAGCTTTCGTTATCGACGAGGACCCTCTTCAGCTTGCAGTTGGCTACTTGCAATGTTATGACCAATGCATCGTGGTGCGGGTCTGCAAGTCCCTGCATGTCTTGGTCAGAAAATGAGAGTTCGTAGGTGAGAGGGGTTTTACCTGGCCGGACGGAAGCTTCATTGATGCTAACTAGCTCTCGAGCGTGTCTCTTCGCGGAACTTTGGGTAATTCCGCTCACCGTCGAGCCACCATGAATTACTCCAATTATCCGTTCGATTTCCGGAGCTTCGTCGGGCATTTCGATCGCTTTGGATTCGTGTCGCTTCCCTTCGGACTTCTCGAGCGTCTGCTTCCCTTTTTCAGACAGAAACTCACGCAGGTGTCCTCTCTTCAGCAGGGAAGCTACCTCAAACCGTAATGCCACACAGTCCTCTGTTCTATAGCCGTGGTCGTTATGGAATTGACAAAATTTGTTTTTATCTCTTTGGTGTGCGGGAGTCCGCATTTGTTCTGGCCATGTAACAGAGGATCCCATGTCTTTCATTACAGCGACTAGGGCCTTTGGCTCTATGGTTAAATCATAGGATGGCACTAGCCGCTTTGGTTTGCTTTCACTGCTCCTACCTGGAGTTCTGGACGGACCTGAGTTGGGGCGAGGGTCATACCTTTATATGGCTCAAACCTCCCCCTGTGAGGTTTATTGTTGCGCTGCTCGGACTTATTGTTTGCTCGGCTCTTAGCCATTGCGGCCCTTGCAGGATCTTCTTCCAGCTTGATGTGCCGAGTCGCGATGGCAAGGGATTCCTCTAGAGTCCGAGGCTCGCATTCCGTGAGCTGCTCGTACAGACGTGAAAATGGTGGTAAGCCTTTCCGGAATGCAGTCGCAGCGGTTGACTCCACGACATCTGGGATCTTGATATACTCGCTGGTGAAGCGAGAAACATACTCCCGGAGGCTTTCTCCTTCCTTCTTGGCCACGGAAAATAGGTGATCCGTGGTTAACCTGAAACGCCTGCGGCTAGAAAACTTGACAACAAAATCATCCACAAGTTGAGAAAAGGAATGAATGGAGTTATTCGGAAGATTAAGGAACCAGGTTAGGGCTGGACCGCCCAAACTACTACCAAACGTCTTGCAAGTTATGGCTTCACGAGTATCACTCGAAAGGTTCACCATGGACATTTCCTGGCGGTATTCGGCCACGTGCTCTGCCGGATCCGAATCCCCTCGGAATTTGTGGAAGGTTGGGAGGATACTCCTCTTCGGCATTTCTACCGTAGCTATCCTATCCACGAATGGAGAGAGGGTGTGGGTGTCCGCAGCAGAGCGTTCAAATGGTGCCGGTATACCAGGGATAGTCCTGATGACGGCTTGAAAGTTCGCAGCTTCCTTCGCCATGCCTCTTTTGATCTCCTGGATCTCTGAGAGGAGAAGCCTGTTGGCCTCGAGACTAACGGAATTGTCGCCGTTTGCGTTTGGGGTAGTGCCATTATTGGACATATTGTTCATCCGCTGCGTGAGCTCCTGGTTTGCCGCCTTGGTTCTGGCGTTTTCTTCTTCCAACTGGCGCATGCGTTCCATCATTGCTCTAAGCTGCTGCTCAACGGTCATATCGTTAGCCATGATAAGAGTAATGAATTTTGAAATAGTAAGAAACAGTAAAAGGTATCAGTTTTGCAGGAAATTTATCGTCGGCCCCACGGTGGGCGCTAAACTGTAGTGGTTCGGAACTACAGTTGATCCGGACTGATGGACCGGATGGTTCTGGGCTAAATTGGGACCGATTCCAAGTGGCAAGGTAACCTGCAAAATGGATAGTATACGTCCGAGCGGACCTTGGGACACCGGTGTGGTGCCTGCCGTAGGCACTCCGACGCTCAAGTCAGTTCGGTACTGAGAATAGGCGAGAAATTAAACAGATGAAGGAAATAGTTAACTCCCTGTGTTCTACGATTTCTTTCGGAAGTTCAGCCTCGGAAGGTCGTCGTCAGACACTTGTATGAGCTCGAGGCTCAGTTAGTTGTGACCGGCAAAATGATCAAAGACGCCGATGAGCTATCAGAGGTTAATCAGAGAAGATGACAGTGTGAGTAGTGATTTCAGCAGAGTTTCTGTAAGTAAAAATGCGTGTCCCTGTTGAGAGGTTTAGGCCTTCTATTTATAGAGGCTTGCAGGGCTGTCGCCTAATCTCAACGAGATCCCCGCGGAACGATCTCCGCAGGATCCGGGATCTTCTCAACAGCTCGCTTACCCGGTCGATGGACCTCGGAAGAATAGGGATGCCTCGGAATTACTGGGCTTGGGCCTCAGCACCAATCAGGCCTGGGCCTGGGGCCGGGCCTTGGTTCCGAACCGGGCCTAGATTTCCAGCCCACTACAGTTATTTATTTTAAAAGTGAAGTGGGTGGAAAATTTATATAGCCGATGCGAATTTAATTGGGATCAATACTTGTGTTTGGTGGTGTTATTTTTAAAATGTTTGATTATGTTCGTTTATTTTCTTTAGAAATTATTCTCATTTGTTTTCATATTTTTCTTGAAATTGTTACCTTACTCTTGGTGAAACTGAAGATGCTTCGAGATTTTTTAGGAAGTGCAGAATTGATATCTGCGTGGATTGAAAAGTTGCAATAGAAGCCTCTAATTGCCTTCAAAAATGAATTTTAGGTAGATAGAACTTTTGTTAGTGTGGTTTTTTTGTGTTGTTTTCCATTTGGTCTGTTTAGTGTGTTTTTAATTATTATGTACAATGATCAATTATACCAATTTGCTAACGTGTACGTAATAACTGTACACTGAAAAAGAAAAAGAAGAGAAAAATCAAGAGACTTAATTGGTGTAGTATTGGTGTGGGTTTTGGTTTTGGTTGTGGTGGGTCTTTGTTCATTTAACTTTGACTCTTTAATTAATAAGGTAATCATTTTTATCATCAGGGTGTCTTTCGTTATAGATTATGCAATTGAGGCTTTGATTTTTATTTCTTTTCAACGTGCTGCCGATCGGGTCATCATTTGATCTTCTGATTTTTTAAAGATGGTATTGCATATTTATGGGTTCAATAAATTTACATGATTAGTAGGCCCTTTCAACTATTTTTTTTTCAATTTTGGAATGATGTTAATTTAACCTTCGTTTCTATAGATTATAGATTCCTTTTAAATGAATGATCTTTTGTTTTGGGTTTGAACCTAATCTCGAAAGTTTTATCATTTTTGGTTTTAGGAATGATTTTTTTGAAGTATCTGGTGTTATTGCATTGATGAGGTGTTTTTGTGATCTATTAGTTATTATACATAAACGTTTGGTTATGGTAGATGTCTACAGCGGCATTTGCTAAAGACCTTCTTGAACTTTAAGGGCTTGTGGATCGACGGATGCGAGATTTGTATTTCCATTTTTAGCCCTACACGTTTGTTATTGATTGATGCATTGAATATATGTTTACTTGTAATTATACCATGAAATCGGTTAAATAAGATAACCATCTAAAAGTTGATGTGATGAGCATACTTGCATGTTAAGGCGCTAGAGCATATGTGTAATGCATGTAGAATTATGGTAGGCGCTGCTTTGGGAATTGAAGTTCTGAGTCCACATTGTTTGAAGATATTGAAGGGCATAGGTTAGAGACTTGTCTTTCCGCTCTTGATTGTGGTTGTTTGAATTTGTGTTTACATGTGTGTGGTGAATACATGTTGGTTGAATACATCACTTGATGATTATAAATATATTGCATTCATGATTATGTGAAAGTGTATATGTGGTTGCCTTATGGCCAAATGATTTTAAATGACAATGTTGTCTTAGTACCTCTAAGAGTTGTAGTTAAGTAGAAGTAACTTTAGCTCATTTGGCTAATTTTATCTAATAAAATTTAGATAAAATTATTCTGTTTGACTAAAACTTATATTTGTTAAGGACCGAGTTTATTTTAATATCGTATAAAAAATTTATTTTATATAATTATTTTTTATAATATATAATTTAAATTTAAATATATTTATAAATAATTATAGTTTAAAACAAATATAATTTGATCAAATATATATATATATATATATATATAACATGAGTCAATGATAGCTAAACCTATAAATTTGATTGGAGAAAAAGAAATGAAGTTATTGGAACTTATAATTAAGAAAATAATAATAAACAAAAATAAAACATAAAACATTGTTCTAACTTGTAGGATCCAAAAATAATAATTTATTCTTATATCATATAAGTGGATGAGTAATAAATTTATTTTATATAATTTATTTTTATAATATCAAATTTAAAATTAAATATATTTTTAAATAATTATAATCTCAAATAAATATTATTTGATTGATTAATAAAAAATAACAACATAATTGATTGACAGACAAACCATATGTTATTAAAAGATAAATTTGATAAAGAAAAGTGAAATGAATTTATTAAAGCATATAATTTCTTTAAAAAAAAAAGACTTACAATATTGTTCTAGCTTCTTATCTAATAAAATTTATAGGATCCAATAATATTAATTTATTTTTATATCATAATAGTGAATGAATAATAAATTTGTTTTATATATTTAATTTTTATAATATAAAATTTAAAATTAAATATTTTTTAAAACAATTATATTTAAAATTATATTGTTTAATCGAAGTAATAAAAAATAATAACATAAAAAAATTAACATGATTGATTGACAAATAAAACATACAATATTATAGGATAAGTCTGATTGAAAAAAGTTAAATGAATGTATTGAAGCCTATAATATAAAAAATCTTACAATATTATTCTAGCTTGTAGGATTCATAAGGCTGTCCTTAGTTAATGGCGATCGATATTGTATATTTCTGAACACCTCTTTATACATTATATTTTCAATATAGTTATGATCTTCAATATCTTCATCAACGTTTAGTATCATTAAACCTTGTCTTATTGTTACGCGTGATACTACAACATTAAGTTGGCTGTGTGTGAAAACTTGTTTAGGTAAATATATGCCAACTTGTTGTAGAGATTGACCTTGACTTTTATTGATCGTCATTGCAAAGCAAAGTGCCAAAGGAAGTTGTCGTCTGTTGAGCTTGAATGGCCATCTTGATTCTTTTGGTGACATGATAATTCTAGGTATTGTTGCTTGGTTTCCAATTTTTGTCCCGGATATTATCTGAGCATTGACAGACCATCTACTGAGATGTGTTATTATTAGTCTTGTCCCATTGCACAATCCTTTTGTCTAATTAAGATTCTTAAGTAGCATGACATACGCATTGACTTTTAACCTGATATCATGATTTGGTATACCAGAAAATTTTAAGGTATTCAAAAATTCGATAGGGTACAAAAGATCTTCATCATTGGTGTTTATGCTACTTTTGCATACATTGTCAGACTAAGATATGTCCTTTCTTCGCCCGGCAGCATTTTCATAATCATCTCATTGATTTCGTAGACAGCCTCATTTTTGGCGTTAATATGGCTCTTTCTTTCAAATACATAGGATTACGATAGTTTTGCAAGAGTGCTGGATAAACAGCTAGGATAATTGAATTCATTGGATCATTGTTAGGTTTGAGAGATATATCATTAGGCAAATGAATAAGTTCTTTATTTGTATCATCATAGAATGTTCCATCGCCAATTTGTAACAACCATTCGTCAAATGCACTTACTCTTACAGTCCCATCTATGCTCAAGCATCCATTATATAGTCTCATGTTTTGTTTTAATTCATATATCTTGAAAAGATGCCATAGATATGAAGAGTTTATTAATGCGTCAATAATGTCGGCTCGATTTCCCTTTGGTACCATCGGCAATATTTGACGAAAATCTCCTCCACATACTATCGTGATCCCACCAAATAGTTTGTTGAAACTATCATCATGTTTTATTTTCATAATATCTCTTAAAGTTCTATCTAATGCCTCGAAGCAGTATTTATGTGCCATTGGGGCTTCATCCTAAATAATAAGGGACGTGCGAAACTGCTCTGCTAGTTGTGTTCTTTGTCCGATATCATAAGTAGATTCTGCAGTAATATCTATAGGTATACGAAAACAAGAATGGGTTGTTCTACCATTAGGTAAAAGTAATGCTGTTATACCTGATGTCGCTACTAGTAGTACTATCTTAGATTCTAAGTTTTGCAATATTCGTATTCCATAAAAAAGTTTTACCTGTTCCACCATGACCATTTATAAAAAATATTTGTCCATTGTCATTATCTATAGAATCAATAATTGCTTCGTATGTTACCTTTTGATGCTCATTTAGCATCGCTATCGACGCTCATGCAATTCTCACAATATAGCGCAGTCATAATTAAGTTCTTCATTGATCAAACAATTACCAACATTTTTAATTAAAGAACTATTAGGGAGAGGCATTCCATCAATATCGCACAAACTCTTACCTAATTTAAGTAATATACTTTCAATTTCAAATAAGGTATATGATTCAATCTGCTCATTGGTCAATTGTAGATTTGGCAATTTTTTTCTTTTGCAGCGGTAGTATATCTTCTGAAAAAATTGTGTAGCTCGATTTCCATAGGTTTAATGCATTTGATACATGACAATGAAGTAATAAAGTAACAAAGAGATGTCGCAATTGGTTTTCAGATGCCTATACTAATGCTTCAGCCATGCAATCATGCCATTCTTTATCATCATCTAGTAATCCTAAAGCATAACATGTAGCTTTAAATGTAGGATAAGTAACCCCATTAACTGTCCTAATGTTTTCAAATGATGTGCATCCTCTTACTATATTTAGTAACATCCTCATATTAAATCTCTCTCCAGATGAAGGGTGTGCAAAATAAATTCTTCCATTGAATGACCTTTTTTTCCTTTTAGTCCAAATTTTTTCTTATGCATTCCATACCCACTGCGAAGGAAAATCAGAGTACGTCAAAAGTCGTGCGTCAATATTCATTTTGTTGGTTTCAAACCATTCAATGAATTTTGTGCATTCAAGTCGAGGCTTTTGAAGTATATTCTTCACATCGCAATTCTCATCAAATATGACTGTATGTTGGCCGGGTAAATGATAAGGCAATCTTTCAACTGCTGGAGTTTGATAATGGATGTCAAATTGAAAAATTCTCCAGCAAGCTTCAGTTGCTGATAGATATCTACAATCTAAATATATTTTGATCTCATCATTTGCAGCCAATGCATCACTTGATTCAGCAACTGCAGTTGTTATATCAGATCTTTGTGGAGGTATTTGAATAGATATTTGATAGATCTTGAGCATTTTCATAACTCAATATTTATATGTGCATTGAATTTCACTATTAGGTTTCTATTATAAGGGACAACGTATTGGTTGCTTAGAGAAACACCTTTTTTTTCAATATGTATTCCAGTATTCTGTCTTCTATATATTGGGAAGCCTTCTGCATCAACTATCGTCTTATTATTGAACTTTTTTGGGTAATGTTTGCTGCATTGATCTTTTCGCATACACGGTGATCGAGGATTGCTTTTTCTACAAGGCCCATGTATCATAAAATTTTTTACTGCATTATAGGCATCTATGTCGATTTGTGGATCTGAAATTTCTACACTTGTGATTTTATCAATGTAATATGTGGAAGGATTTTTTAATTTTTGATGAAGGAATAACAGTATATGAGCATGGGGTAAACCTCGATTTTGAAATTCAATTGTGTATAAACCTGCAAAATTTGTTCAAAAAGTTAGTAGATGTAAACAATTTTTTTATAATTACTTTGTGATAAATTGTTCGAGGTGAATAATGAGAAAACTTACATGCTACGATCCTTCCAAACTGTTGTCCCTTTTTTAAATCATGCATAAGTTATGACAACTTGATTTGAAATATTCTGCAAATTATATCAGCTCTATCAGCATTATCATGAGGATCGATTAAGCTGGTCATGTCATTTATTTCAGGCCACTTTGGATTGCAAGTAAATGTTATGAACAAATCAGCATATCCGGCTCATCTGTAAATTCTCATTGCATCTTGGTAATTTTGAACTCTATAACGTGGTCCACCCGTATGTGACGATGGTAGAATTACGATTTTTCCACCGTAGCTGCATTAGAATTTCCTTCATGTACGACATCCATTAAACCTGAATAAAGTTTTGATCTAAGCATTTTTTTTATTATTTCGTATCCAACGAAATCTTTCTTCTTCAATTGCCATATAAGAATCTACAATATACTGTTGTAATAATCTTCCTACTTTTAGTAATGAATGACCTTCATTTAATCTTTGTTGCAATCTAAAGCAGTAAAAGTGTCGCATAGTCAATTGTTGTTGAATTTTTTTTATTTGTAGCATTGCGCAAATTTATTCCTAGCCTGTATCCATCCTCGCCATACGGATGTATCAAAGGATATGTCATAGACATGAAACTTGAATGCAAGTCAGTTATTCTTTTCAATCCAGCAGAGCGATGCTTAACTATAATATCACGTTTAACATTTTCCTCAGAAAAATCTCCAACTATTAAACCTGCTAATTCTGAAACTAATGGTAGATCATATTCTTTTCCATCTTTTAACCTATTGGTTAACAATTTTAAACGCAGGGTTGAATTTGGTTGTGCTGCATATCTGTCTCTAACCATTCTGAAAGATTTAACCAAAACATAATGTTCGTCTAACATGAGCGAAAGATCTCGAACAATAATTGGATCAATATTGTCTTGTTGATTCCTTTGCATGACTGATATTCTATTGTTTACTTCGTGTTCAATATCATAAATTTATAGTTGAGCAAATCTAGGTTTGTTTCCTGACACGGGTAGTAAACAACCAATATGATGGTTATTTTGTCCACTCATCCTGAAGACATATGGTCCTCTTAACTTGTTTATATTTTCATCCACCTTACCTCCCATAGATGTGAAGGCAAACATCGATTTGTAAATTCTAATGTTTCTTCGAAAATTGACTGCTTTATTATCAGATTGATCATTCAGAAGGTAATTCAATAAGGGGGGAGGATTTCTTAACAATGGAATATGTACCCGTCCCTCCATACAACAAAATGAGAATTTCGGATGGATGTCGTTTTTAAGTTGGCCAGTTTTTTCCTCGTACCACAAAATAGCATCACAATATGGACATTTATGTGTTGGAGGACCAATATTTCAAGGTGTTGCATAAATTTCTATGGAAGTAAATTATGAAGTTAGTGATTTAATAGATATAAGTGTTTGTATTGTTGATTTATTTATTATTTAGTTTCTTTGTTTTTCTAAACTAAATATTCAAAAGTTTATTGTTTTATATTAACATTTTATCAAATATAGTTATATTTATATTTATTTATCACATTCTTATATTTGCTTTCATATATTTTTAATTTTGTTTATATTATTCATACATATTGTGTATTGATGTAATTATTTTTACAATTTTATAATAGGGGAGAAAGTTAAATTCAATCATTTATTTTTCAATATTTTTTTATCACTTGTGAAAATGTTTATGCATTTAAGAAATATTTTAAATTTTTTTATTGTTTCTTTTTAAATATATAATATATTTAAAATTAACTATTTTATATATTATTAATAAATGAAAATCATTATTATTACTAAGTATTTAGGTGTGAGAGTTTAGGGATTTGACTCTAATGTGGATTTAAAATAGATTTTTATAAGACTTTTTAAATTGAAGTAGGGGTAATATTGCAGTATGATAATGTAAGAAATATATATATATATATACACTTTATTATTATGTGGTGTATTAATTTATTTGCATTGATGGTAGTTTGTCCTAGTTTATTCTATGATGATATATATATTTAAATCTTTTTGCATATAAAATTTTATTATCTTTATATAAATATAATAAGTGAATATTTTTTTAACATTAAATGATTAAAAATTAGATAAGTATCTATATTTATATATATATATATAAATATATAAATTTTTACTAAATATTAATTTTTATAGTTTGTGTTTTTAAGAAGTGTTTTAGGCTTTTTTAGTTGGAAATTTGTTTTGAAGAACAATCTCATAATCAATAATAGGATAAAAATTTTGTTAGCATAATATATTATTTTCTAAAGTATCATTTTAAGATTTATTAATGTGTGCAAAGTGATTGTACTTGGTAGTCGTTTATATAAAACCTTTATAATGTATTTTTTAATGTTGAATATTTCTTTTTATCACAAGTAATTGTAGGGTAAATTAATTTTTTAAGTGTACATTCTATTATTGTTTAAAAGTATTATGTTAAGGAATATTATTAGAAAACTAAAATATAAATAGAAAATATTTACCTTTTGTGAACTCTTTTTTTTTAACATCTATTGACGGTGTGCTTGAGGATGCATCATGTTGATTGATTTGATTAACATCTATTGTACATATTTTAAACGTCATGTAGTTACATACTATATAATTTGTGATTATGATATTAAAAAAGCTTAATATAGTTAGAATATTCACCTGCTACTTCATTTTTCCTACATTGTCTGCGTTGTGGAGTACTTAAGGAAGCTTCATTCTGATCAATGTGAGCATTGTCTGTCATTAACATGGTTATTTTTTTCTTTAATGTACAATAGTGTAGTACAATGATTGGAATTTTTTTTTATTTTTTTTTTTATTATTTTCCAAACTATCACAATGAACATTAGAATTGAATATTTACCTTGGGATATGTTTGTCCTTGCTTGTTTATTTGATTCAATTTTGGTTGACAATGCCACATATGATTCTATTGGAGTGCTCATGATGAATTATGAATACAAAAATATAACAAATCTACAAAATTGAAACATATGCTTATTTTGTTTAAAGGTAAATGAATTAATAAAATTTTAGATAAAATCAATTTAAGAAACATATGTTTACTTTTAATTCGTTTATTGGTTCTTCTAGCAGCTGTTAAAAAGCACACATATAAGTTAAAAGATCAATAAAAATGTATAAAATAATGTAGTTATGCTAACATACCGTTAAGTTAATTCATCGATAAAATAATGATCCATTTTTTTGTCCAATATACTTTTTTAAAGTGATGTATCGCTATCAACATAGACATCACTCTTTGATGTAAATGATGTGAATACTTTTTGCTAGTTGTGATCAACTTTCTTTCCAAGCGTTTGAATTGTGCTTCCATTTTACTTAATGTATTCAAAGCATTTGAGTCATTCCGTTGAGTACATTTGTGCCGTCTAAATGTCAATGTTCTTTCAAATTTCCTTAGAAAATGATAATGATTATATAGAAGCTTTGATTCTGACAATAGATATCCTATATTGAAGCAATCCCTAATACTGAAATAGAGAGATTCCATTTTTATCTGGAAATTCAATAAAAATGAATGGTTAAATATCATAACTTGTGAAAAATATAACCGATTTTTTTTTAAATGGAAGTAAAAAAATATTAGTAGTTTTAAAAGGAATACATTTTATTGGAAAAATGAAAAAAAAAAAAAAAAAAGGTAATAACCTAAATGGTAGAGAATAGATAAAATAATTAAAAATATATATAAACACAAAAAATTAAAGTAAAGTAAATTATGGAATTTGAATTTGGTTAGAAGGGTGATTCAGTTGAAATAGTCAAAAACTCAAGCATCAATCAATATTAAAAATAAATCTACCAAACAAACATATTTTATTGGAAATGATGTAATAAAAAAAAACCTAAATAAAAGAATTAAAGCAAACTAAAAGTAGAATTCGCAAATACAAATACCTTTCCGGATGAACAAACCTCATACAAAATAGGACATGTGAAAAGAATAGAATGTTAGATATTGCGAAGGAATAGAAAAGTTGTATGTTTGATATTGCGAAGAAATAGAAAACTCTTGCTAAAGAATATTAGAAGTCAATATATAAGCATAATAATGTTTACATTTATTTGAGTATGAGTATTTATTTGGTGGAGAATAAATAGAGAAATTGAAAAGTCATTTTATCATTTTATGTTGCTCTTAAATTATGAGTAATTGTATTTGAGCCTAAAAAATTACTGGATTGTATTTTGTTTACCATTATTGTGAAAATTTATTATAAAGATTAATATAATAATATTTTAAATTTTTTTATTTTTAGGAATTTTTACTTATTTTTAATTCGTGATTAATATATATATTTTTAATTGGTTTAACTTTTATGTTTATAATAATTTACTTATTTTAAATTTGCAAATAATTTATATTTTATAATTGACACATTAATGATAATAATATATTCATATTATTGTACTATAAAATTTAAGAATAATTGGAACTATGTTTTGAATTTTATAATATATTTTTTATTGATAAGAATGCATGAATTGGAAATATCTGGACAAATATGAAAAGTGGTTGTTCATATCTTAGACATTGTCATCGATTGGTGGTGTTGATTTATTACGGAGAGTATAAGAGAAAGTGTAAATTATATGTGTTGATTTATCACAGAGAGTAAAAAAGAGAGTGCAAATTATGTATGATGAAGTAATGTGATATTTTGAGGAGATCAGGAGCGTGAAATGGTTTCATATATGGTAGTTTTTATAGAAAATTAAGTAACGTTTCAATGGTTTAGATTAATTTTCGTCATAAAATTTAATTATATTAAATTCATAGAGAATATAGAAAGAAATAGTCACATTAAAGAAAAAAAAGAAAAAAGAAAAGAGAGAGATAAAGAGACACGTTAAATCAATTAAAAAGATAGTAATAGAGAAGGAGAGAAACAGAAAGAGATGCAAATAATGATAGAATGAAAAGAGAAAAAACATGTAATTAATAAGAGAGACATAGAATCTTAACAAAACTCAAAGACTTCATAATTTGATTTTTTTTTTTTTATTATCTAATAAGGAGTTCTTGTTCCTCTAAATCTTCCACGACCAAGATTATTACCTTATTACCTCTTCTTCCTCGTCCATTTCCTCTACGTCTGTAGTAATAAGGATCTTGATAAATATATAAATATATATATATATAATAGGGAATCCAACAAATTTTAAGCATAAACTTACAATAATAATAAAGGTCAGTATTGTAATGCCAATTTCGACACTCGTCAAAATAACTGTACCCATCTCTATATGGTCGTCTTCCTCTACCTCTTGCATTAGATCTTGGATTAATTGCAAAATGGCTAGAGCTATTTCTATAAAGGTGTTTTACTCTTCCACTCACATTAGATTCTTCATTTATATGAGTCACTTTAATTGTATTTGTAATTATGGTCTATATTAAATGGATTTAAAAATGAAGTTCATACGATAATTTGTAAAATTTGAAAAATTTTTGTTTAATAATAATCTTTGCAAATAAAATAGTGAAATTGATATGCTCTTGGTTTGTTTAAAATGTAAATTGTGATGATATGGGTCAATCCAAGATTTATTTTGTGTATTGAAAAGGACTCGGTTTCCTTGTTGTTATTTGTTCTACGACTCGAAGAATTCATCAAGGTTGGTTTACAAAATTTTTTATTTGATTATTTCAAATTTGTTTCTAAAATAATTTTGCAACTCAAAGATGTAACACCCAAACCCCCGCCTTACGGACAGATGCAGGGAGATGGATGTCACGACAGAGAACATACATATTATACTTATACTTATATTGAACAGCTATCAAATATCCAAATAGAACTTATATTACTGTAATAGATAAAATAATAAACTGGATACTTAATCAAAGACTGGACTTAAAATCATCTGAATACAAAATCATAAGAGTTCAAAAATATAATGTTTCAAATTCTGGTTACAACTGAAAAAAAAGTTTAATAAAGCTTGGAAGTTCAATACATAATATAAGCGGAAGCTAATAAAAAAAACAATGTCAGAACTGATGCATGGAGTGATATATGTGTGCCTTGCTATTCCACCTGACTGTCTGAACTCAGCATTTTCCATCCCGATCAGGAAAATTAACATACAAAACAAAAATAAAGAAACAACGGGGTCAGACTATCGAATGTCTAGTTAGTAAGCCAATGCCCAACATCCACACACATACCATGCTTCTTAAATTAACAATTAAGCATGAACACACAACATATGCAGCTTACCTGGCGAAACAGAGGCTTAAAACAGAAGAGTACAGAAGATTTCAAACAATTCAGAAAGGTTCTAAAGCTTAATAGGTTCCTTAAGGAGTAACAAATGAATCTGATACCATTAACAGTGATTAAACAGATTAATTATACCCTGTAAATGCTCTAAACTTAAAACAGTCATAACTTATTTGTTTGAAGTCCGAATCAGGCTTATAATAACTTTTCGGAAAGGGAAAATCAAGAGAAAGAAGTCTGTAAGAAGTCAAGCGAAGAAAAGGTGTTAGGGCGAAATGCTTTAGGTGACATAAATTTATTTCGCCTGAACATCAGGCAACACCTTTAGGCGAGATTGAAATATGTTGCCTCAATTTGGCGATGTGTTTGGCGATGTTTGTTTCTGTGGGAATTTCCTGGCGACTCTTACTTGGCTAAATAGAAACATTTAGCCTCACTTCTAGACAGGGTGTTGTTAGGCAGGGTGTTGTTAGGCGATGATTTTTCAAACAAAAATTGTTTTTGGGCGACTTGTTCTTGGCGACATAAAAACATTTTGCCTCACTTTTAGGCGACTTATTTGACAACATGAAAATATTTTGCCTCACTTTCAGGCGAGGTTTTTGGCAATGATTTTTAAAAGAAAAAGTCTCGTCTAGTAATTTTGGCGAGGTATTTAGCAAAATTGAACGACTAAAACATTGTTTCGTTTAAATCTTGGTGAAGGCATTTGGTGAAGTATTAAAATTTAAGGAAATTTCGCCTGGATACCAGCGAAGTAACTATGCGAGATTTCAACTTCAAAAATGGGTATCGTCTAATTTTTGGCGAAATTACTAGGCGATGGACACGTGATGTTGCCAACTTATTACTTAGTCTAGGCGATGAACTTAGGCGGGTTTTCAAAGTTTTGCCTGCAAATAGGCGATGACACTGGCGACATAAATAAGACTTTGCCAACTCTATACTTAGTCTAGGCGATGACTTTGGCTGAGTAATCAAAATTTTGCCTAAGTCTAACTCGTTTTAATTTCTTAAATCTTCTTCAAATTATCCAATTAGGCAATAGTCAGTCTAAAGGCAGCATGTTAACCCAATATTAGCAAGTAGCTCAATTCAGAAATCATCAAGGCAATCATAACAGTTCACAGTACACTTAAAATTCAAATTTGCAGATCATATACCAGTTTATATATCAGACATCAGATTTTTCAGAGAATGACAGAAACATATACTAGAGTATATCAGCTTATCATGCAGGTTATAGAACTTAATAGATGATGTCAGATTATGCATTCAATATGCATCAGATTTTAGAAATTTCTTAGCAAGTTCTTATTAAACACAGAAAACATTAGATTACAGATTATTTGCCTGTCTTTAGTTTGATAACAAAATCAGGAATAGAAAATAGGTCATAGACCTCTTACTTATGAGCAAAACTCCAGACAAGTGGATCAAGGATCCCAGAAAAGTTGAGCAAAGCTCCAGACAAAGTTGATGTCGTCACATCCAGAAGGCAACAAGCCTGATGTCGTCACATCCAGAAGGCAACAAGCCTGATGTCGTCACATCCAGAAGGCATTCAAGGCCTGTACGTTTTCACGTATCGATGTATACATGTAATATCCCTACGGCATGCCAGTCTTATCGCTATCATACTTTAGACAGGGCTTAGTTTTCATATTATAACAGAGTATAGCTTTCAGCATTCAACAGATATTGCATCAGTTCGCATAATAGCCATTTATAAGCAAGTTGAACAACAGTTTCACAACAATAAACATATCACCGAGTCCAGATTCAGATTTTTGGATACATTAAGTTTAATCCATATTAATGCAGCACAGAACAGACATTAACAGACATAAGTGAGGGCTTAAACATGGCTACTAACCGAAAAATGCTAATCCAACAGTAGGACTACTCCGGTTGACGTTCTCTTACTCCGTCGCCTAAACAACAGCAAACCCAAAATCAATAACAGACTCAATCAAACCAGAAATTTGAAGGTTAGGGTTTACAACTTGAGAACAGAAGCGACATTGAAGAACAGACCCAAAACAATCATGAACATATGAACTTACCTTCACGCTCGAAGAATAGGTTCAATGGAAACTTTCAGATTGACAGCAAAAACCAATATAACAGTGAAAGAGAGTTTCTGTTTGAGTTTTTCAAAGTTGAGAGAAAAGAGAAGAAAGGGGTCTAGCGGCTGAATGATTGCTGGTGGAGTAACCTAGGTTTTCACCTAACCAGAGATAAATTGTAAACAAGTCCACCAGAGTTCTTTTAATTCAAAAATTTCCCCATGTCAAAAGTATTTTCAAAATCAGTCAAATAACAAAATAAGTTTTAATTTGGCCCCATTTATAAACGTGACAAAAGATGAAGGAAATAAGTACATAATGATTAACTTTTATAAATTTCTTTTCAATTTGAGAGTTTTAATGTCTATCGCACAAAATGGACAAGAAATTGACAACTCTTGTTTGTCATCAATAAAAACATTGCTTTTCAGATACCAATGACTAACTCCCTTTAAGCAGCACATTTTTGTGCAATAAGTTGTACTATAGATATGCCGTGGAACCATTTGACGAAATATTTCTCGACATTGTAAGAAATATTTCGATTTTCAGTTTCATCCAAGAGGGCATGAAGCATGTGGATCCCTTCAAAATATAATTTTTTTATCATGGCGATTCCAAGATTATAAGTAGTCTGTGGTTCATAATAAAAATAATTCTTTTTTAGGATATCAAATCCACGATCATCACCAGCAATAAAAAACAAACTCGTTCCCAATAGAAGTGGAGCTTTCTCATTTCCAGCATCAAATAATTTAGTTAAAAAATTCCTACCCGACTCATATGCAAGTGGCAGTCTTGCTTCAATTGCCTCAAGTTGTAAATTTTTTAGTACATCTGGTTTATGCAACATCGCGTAAAACTACTTTCAACTGTATGAGTATAAAGAGGTATCAATTGTTTTTATTATTATAAAAAAAATAATATGTAAAATATATAATAAATTAGAAACTTACACCATTGAAATGGATGAAAAATAAGCTTCATTTTCTTTGAGCGTCTTGTCAATGATTATTTCTATTATATTGCGAGGAAGACGTAGTATATTCTGCTATACTATTCTAGCTTTCTTTGACATTATAGGAGTTGTCATTTTGAGTTGTCTTATGTCGATTTATAAAGTAATTTCAAGGGCACCTAATGAATACTAATGTAAATAATTGTGTGTCTATTAAATTTGTGGCTTTTCATACCTTAGCATTATGCAAATTAAAAGTACAAGTTAATAATTTTATTTAATTAATATCGTATTGAATTATTAATATTATAAATTAATATTTTATACACCCTTTTGCTTGCCTCTTTAAATAACACATCAGGTTGTGAATTTTATGTTGTAAAATAGTACTCCCTCCGTCCCAATAAAAGTGTCACATTTAGTAAAAAGATTTGTCCCAGTCAAAATGTCATATCTACACATCACAAGTAGTATTAATTAATTTCTTCCTATATTACCCGTAGAGTTAATTAAGATTGTTTTATATTTCAATAGTCACTCCTTTATTAATTAAGGGTATAATAGATAATACACCGTGCATTTTTTCATCTTTTATCAAATTAAATAGAAGATGGAAAAATTAATTTAGGACGTTTTAGAATTTGAACGGTTCAATCTAAAAGGTAATAAATTAATTGAATGCTAATTTAATTTATAAATTTAATATTTTTTGTTGATATTAATTTCATTAAAACTCATTATATTATTAATTAAAAATAATTAGTTAATGTTATTAGATAGAAAAATATTTTATTAGTTTAATTTGTGATTATTATTATTATTATAATACTTTAATAGAATGTATTCTATAAAATTCTAACGTCATTTAGACCATAATTATATTAAATTTAAAAATATTTTTCTATTCTTAAACCGATAAATAAATTTTCATAATAAATTACATTTTAAGAATAAAATAATACATTTCATATATATATATATTATAATAAAAGGAGAAAATTGAAAAGCGAATTAACCACGTTTTGACAAGTGGCATCGTAAAAAAGTGACACGTTGCTATTTTTTATAAAATGACAATATTTATATTAATTAAATTATAAGGGTAATTGGTCATTTTACATGAAAGTGTGCTTCACACACTACACCTCCTTTGTTAATGATATTTATTTCCATTAATATTGTTGTATCTTTTTCCAATAGGTAAAATATATTTTTAGAATAATTATTTACTATTTTTAAAATATTATAATATTATATTTATAATTTATTTTATATTTAAATACCACTATATAAAGAGAATAAATTTACTATACTTCTTCGTTTTTATTTTGTTCTTATTTTTCCAGGGATGCATTTCTTTCACGCATATTTGAGTTTGAAGGTGAGTATTCTTATTCAATTTTATTTATTTTATAATTATTTTTATCTTATGTTTTTCAGTTGATTTATTCTTTTCACATATCTCTTTGGTAAGTTTTTTTTTCTGTCATATTTTTATGTTGTTTTTTTTTTCCACATCATCTTTTAATCGATTTTATTCTTTTTATATGTCTTTTCAAGTATTTTTATTTGGTGAGTATTTTCATTAAATTTCTTTTCTGCTATAATTTTTTTATTTTTTCTTAAATCGTATTTTTTAATCAATTTTATTTTTTCAGATATTTCTCAAGTTTTTTTTCTATTTTATTTTTATTTCTTTGTCTGAGATTATTCTGATTATTCAAATTTGGTAACAATTTAATCTAACTTAAGTGTTTTTTTTTTCCAAATATCTAATACATATGCAATTCACCGATATCGAAGTAGCACTATGATTTAATATTTAATCTATTTACTTTTATGTTAGTAATTTTTTTGTGTATTTTAATTATATATTATATATCTATTTTAAGTGAAGCGTGTTAATTCACCCATGTATATTTGACCAAGAATGTTATTAATTTTATAAATTCACCTATTTTTTTCTTTTTTGTTTCTTTTTTCATTTTATGACGTGAACAATATGTCTAAGAAATTAATTAAATTTATATATCATACAAAAATATTTTTTTAATAATAGTAGTATTGTACATGTGTCTTATTGAGTAAATATTTTATTAAATAAATTTAATTTTTAAATTTTTAGTAAATAAGGTAAAGATATTATTACTTGTGAAATATGTATTATGCTTTTTTATATTAAAATACAAAAGACATACCACTATTTAAATCTTTATATGTTAATTTATTTCATCAAGATTTTCAAAAATATAATAAAAAAAATTTTAAAATTTTTTTCCACACATTCCGATATAAAGTAAAA
Organism: Cardiospermum halicacabum; assembly: GCA_031304145.1. Taxonomy (NCBI): domain Eukaryota; kingdom Viridiplantae; phylum Streptophyta; class Magnoliopsida; order Sapindales; family Sapindaceae; genus Cardiospermum; species Cardiospermum halicacabum. Next base: position 10,466,179 of record CM062391.1, on the reverse strand, counting down.
GATTAAATTTATAAGTATAATAACATATTATTTTATATATTTAATATTTAAAAAATTGAATAATTATTACCTACAATAAATGCTCATTTATTTGAATCTCAATTATTGAATTTTCTCATTGGAAAAATCAAATATATCGTATTTTGAAATTTAAAAAATAATAAATATTTAGAATATATATATAAGAAACAAAAACAAACAAACAAACCTAAACCTTATATTTCTTATTCCTATTTTAGAATATCACATTAATTATAAATAATATAAATATATATTTCAAAAAGATAAAGAATCTAATTAAGGTAATAAATGAAATAATATGTGAAATATGTAAATTAGAATCCATCAAATAAGAATCCATCCTAATTATGATTTAACTGTCCAATTTGTCAGATAGTTAATACAAATTGTCACAATTAGTGTAAATTTTTTTTTTTTTACATCTTATATATATTAAATATAATTTTATCATACCTTCGATTTCTTAAAATTTATGTTCATATATATATATATATATATATATATATATATATAAGCTTTTTAAATAATCAAAAGTTTATTATTTTGATTAATTTTTAATTTTAAAAATCATATTTAATTATTTATATTTATTTTTAATCTTTACTTTAAATACTATTTTTTTAATAAAAAGAAATATTGATTAAGATTTTTTTTAGTGAAATTTTTTAATTTTAGAAATCAAGACAATATAACTCTTAATATACAAATGATATTAAGTATAATCAACTCGTGACTTCTCAAAATTAACAAAATTGGTTTATATATATATATATATATATATATATAATATTAAACATTTGCTCTTTTAGTAATTTTGATAATTACGTCTCTCAACATTTTAGATTTTTAAATTTTATTTTTGTAAAATAAAGGAAAATCAAAGTTTATACTAATGTCCTAATAAAATAATAATATTATCTCCTATTAAACTTTCTCTATGAAGAAAATTAAAAAAAAAAAAATCAAAAAAGTATTTTTAATAAAATTTCAAAAAATATGTCAATAATATTCTTTACATTTTTTTTCATCGTTGATATTATTTGAGTATAATTGTTTTAGGAATATTATTAAGTATATTTAATTTTTACCTGGATCTATTAGGTTTTCTAGAAAATCCATATTCTCTATAAGAGAAACTTAACTTAACAATTTAACATAAGTTAAAATGACAATTTTGACATTTAAATTAATTAATTAATTTTATCTATCAAGATGTTTTTGTCATTTAACAAATTAATTAATAAACACGTCAGTTTTTTTCCATATGTCATTTATTTCTTTTAAATTATATATGGGTGTATAAAGTATTTTTTATTAAATGAAAATTTTAACATTTAGATTAATTAAATTGAATAGTTATTTGGTCAAAGTTTTTTTTAAAACATTAAACTTAATTGAATATTTTGTTGGGTGAACATCAATTTCCACAAATTTCAATAAGATGGTGGGTTTTCATATATTTAGATAACTTTTATTGTTGTGTTGTATTTTTGTACTTAAATTATTTGTCATTTTTATTATTTTTATTTTAATTCATAGTTTCCATATAATATTTGAATTCGTTAATATTTTCATTGTTATAAACCTGAAATAAAAAATAAATTTCAAATAATAAAATTATTTATCTTATATTTAAAATCAATAGAATAAAAGTTAATGTTCAATTTTTACATTTGTATAAAAATATTATTATTATTTTAATTATTTTAGTTATTTTAATTCATAATTTCGAGAATATTAAGAATTATAATTCTCACACATTATATAGTTTCTTACTAAATCACTATTCTCGAAAATGAAACATTCAATTAAATTCATACTATTATTCTCATTACATGAATTTCCAAAGTATTTTTATTTAAAATTGATACCCTTAACTACATTAATATTTTAAAAATATTATATATTTTGCTTGATAAAAATTTCAAATATTATTTTAATGTGTAGCATAATATAAAATTATTTTAATTTATAATATTTTAATTTATTCATTTATTATACATTTTATTTATTGAACAGAATATATATTATATTTAGTGAGATAGAAGTTAAATAATAATGGAGGTGGTTTTTAAATTATTGAGTTATTTTTAAAAAAAAATCAAGGTATTTATTCAAATTTTAATTTAAATATATATATTAATATTTTATAAAATATCTTTTAGCAATATATATTCTATTCCATAAAGATAAACATTATTTTAATGTGTGACATTGTCATAACTTATATTTGTATTAATATAAAATACATTATAAATTCAAAATTACATAGTTTATATAAATATTACATTTAATGAGATTGAAATTCTTAATTTATTCATATAACAAAAAAGTACAGTTATAAATGTAAAAATAATTGTTAAAATAATAATAATATTTGTATATTCTAATAATAATAATAATAATAATATTATTATTATTATTCTTACATGTATATTCTAATAATTAGGGATTTTAAAAATATATCTAACATTTGAAGTTACTTTATACATTTTTATAGATTACAATTTGATACATATCTCTCCAGTATTAATAATAAACTGTTTTTTCCCAAACAACTCACATATTTATAAATTTAAATCTCACATTTAAATATATTTTTAAAATTGTGTTCTCCTTCACATGTTTTTTAAATTTTTATTATTTAATATTTTAAATTATTATTATATTAGATTATATTAAAATTGATGCGAAAATATTTTTTAAATAATGTTGATAGTAGTTTTATAATTAGCTGATTAAATTTAAGCAAATAAAAAAGTATCACTTATGAAAAATATAAATATATATATATATAAATTATGAAAAAAATAATTACTTTTACATTTATACAAAAATAAAATAGCATATTCATTTATATAAATTAAATAAAAATATTTAATAGTTAAAAATATATGTTTTACAAAGTTATTTTACTTTTATATGTACAATATATTAAAATTGAAAAAAAAAAATGTTCTGTTTAGTAATAAATAAATTCATCAGGCTAGCTAAATTTTAAATGTTGGCAGTCTTAATTTATCAATTCAATCGACACCAAAGATAAATGCTTCATTTTACTTGGTGGCTACTATATCCTCTGTGTAATATCCAATTTCGGTGCTAAATTATTTCGATTTTATTTCAGTTTACTTAATAGTTGACCATGTCTTAAAATTGCCCAAAAAGTAAAATTATGAGATTTCACATAGAAATATAATTTTAGAAATTGTGATGATATGCTTGACAATAATCAGACAAATGATCACTATTTAATAGGTATATTTTTCAAATCCTATTTATATTAATATGCATTCTTATTAATTTAAGAATTTATAATTATTGTTTTAAAAAATTTATTTATATAATTTGATCTTTCTGCAATGTTGTTGAAAGTATTATTTCTATTGCAAAATTTATTGTGACATCAGATCTGTAACGATGTTGTTAAAGACTTGACCTAGAATTGGAGGATTTGGAGTATATTTGTTTTAAATATTTTAATTATCACATTATTTTATTTTTATTACAATTTTTATATTGGTATATTATATAATCATGCATTAGATTGCTTTATTTTCAACCGATCAAAAATTGTACGACATATATTATGGAACAAAATAATTTTACAGATAAAATAAATATATGAAAATAAGGAAAATGAATAAAGTGATATTGATGCAAACACCCCTAAAGTTCCCTAAAGTTAAGAACTTTCAAGAGGGATACTTTTGTAATTGTATCTTTATAATATTATCTATATGACATTATACCATTATTAAACTAACATACTAATTTCACCCCACTCTAAATTTAATTACGATTTGTTGCCTATCAATAGATTGTATAGTGGAGAAGCATCATTCTCAATTGTCATCAAAGATTATAATTTAACAATGATTTTTAGGAATTTCACGAAACAAAAGACATTGTACGAGATTACGAAGATAAATGAAATGAGGTTGTAAAGAAATTTCTTAATTATTTTCCGGTGTAGTATATTTATTTATTACCTAAATTACATCATCTATGAAAAGATTGAAAGCATTAGAAAAGAATTTAGATGGTTTTACTTTTCATGTTGGGTATGCACAAAAAAAAGTGATTGATGAACCAACTGGCTATTGGTGCAAAAAATGCAATTGCACTGTTGATAACGTAGTCCAGATGTAAAAATATATTTCGAATCATTATAAACTTATTTAAATGTTTTTTTTAAAAATAAAAATGTTACAATGAGCGTCTACTAATGACAATTTTAGGTTTAAAGTTTATATACAGATATCTGATAACAGTGGAATGATCACTCTTTTGTTGTTTGATAAATAAGTTGAAAAACTCATAGAAAAAATATATACCATATTTTGAGGTAAACAAAAAATATTTTGTTACTTGATAATCGATATAGTTAACTATATTATAAAGTACAATTCATTAAGTTGCTAATTTAATATAGTACCGCTTTTGCAATCTCCGTATGAAAATAGTGATGTTATGGTCATATTACTAGAGTTATACATCTTCGTTGGTAGAGAATTTCTTTTTAAGGTAGACAAAAAATAATTACAGTTTATCCAATAACACTTATATTCTTAATTTTCTGACTGATAGTCCTCATTTTCATCTCAGACCACATGCTAAAAAGTTAACCGAAAATGAAAGTTTTATTCAACTATTGATTTATTTAATATGTTTAAATTGTTTTACGCATTAGATTTATTAAAATATATGTTTATTAAGATGAATTCAAAAAATTCTCGATATAAAGAACAAATATCTTTTGAAATTAAATAAAGTACTATCAAAAGGACGATTCGGTAAGCATTCATAATTTGTCTCATTTTATTTTATTATATTATATCTTAATTAAACTAAATCAATCTTAATTCAACTAAATAATTCATAATAAATTAATTTAAATAATAGTGTTATGGTTGGTAAATTATACTTCCGGAGGAAGAAAGAAATAGCACCATAAACTACACCCCAGCAAAAAGAGTATTTTTGAAGTCAATTTAATGTCCAAAGTTATACACTACCAGAGCCATGAAAATGAGGAGAAATTTTAAAAGATGAAAAAGTGTTTATATAATTATGAGTAACTGTTTGTATACTTCCTATTATCTAATATATATATATATATATATGTGTGTGTGTATGTATGATGAGTAGTTGTATATATTTTTTCTTATTTACTATAAGAAGGTCCTATATTTGTATTTTATTTTTAAAAAATATATTTTCCATTGTTAAATATGTTTTTGTTATTAATGAATTTTTTTTAAAGATTAATATTAGTTTATTTTTTTATATGCAATACCAATTATAAATCTAATATTATCATGAAATAATCTAGGAAAATAATCTATAGAAATATCCGTTATTAATATAATATCATCAGATTGAATACCATAAACAGCAATGTCGTAGGTCTTGGAGAGATTGACAATGGTGTTATTTAGGGTGCACAGAGTGTAACAAGAGTTTGAAGATCACTAGGAGCAAGTTCATTTGTGATAAAATTATTATTGGAAAGATAAATTTATATCAGGTCTCCCAACAATATTATTTTTCCTTCTTTAATATTTTCAAGAATTGATAGAAAATACTTCTAGAAGGCTTGATTGGACTGCTAAAAAGAGAATATATTTTAAAAGTCTAATATTACTAAAGGAAGATGAAATGTCCTCTGACAAAGTTAAAGATAGTCACGATTGATAGAAAAAATTTACATGCTTCCACAATTGTCAAGAAGTTTATTAAGAAGGAAAAGTAAAATTTTGTTATTTGTTTGGAAAAAAATCAATTACATATATATTAATTTAAAAAATAATTTATTATGGGATTGTCATAATTTTCATTTTCGTTATCAGTTTTAATTTTTTTCATGATAATTGAATGTTCATAAAATTTATTTTAATGTTAACCTATTGAGTATATTATCATTATATTTACATAGAATTATGAATGCTATAATACATAAAATTCATGTAATTTATCCGATAAGTTAAATAATGAAATTTCTTTTCTTAAAGCATGAAAATCGCAAGATTTATATATGTATATATATATTTTTATTAAGGGTATTTTACTATGAGATGCCCGAAAGAAATTGATAGCAGTGAGATTCATGATGTTTTCGCTCAATTTTGCTTGGTTTGAGCACAAAAGTCCAAGAATGTAAAATTATCTAATTAAATCTGGTTAGTTAGATCTATTTCCATCTCTCTCGAATTTTGTTTTTTTTTTACTGTTGTTTTTCATTTTATTGTTGGTTGATCTGGATATCCGATGAAAGATTATTCACTTGGATAGACTTTTCATTTATTTATTTATTGAGAGAATTCTTAAAATAATATAATAATATATATTTTAACACCCGTGCATACTGCACGGGTCCAAAACTCTAGTACACACTAATTATCAATAAATATTCATTAGCTCACAAGATGATATTTATATTATATCTATTCACTGATGCGTAAGTAGAATTTTTTTATATTTTTAAATTTATTTTCTTTAATTCATGTTCGGTAATTTAATAAATTTAAATTAATAGATAGAGTGTGGAATTGTTTTTTTTTTTTAAATACATTAATTGCTTTTATTAATTTATGGTAGCATATATGGAAAAATAACTACAAAATTTATTTTAAAATTTGTTTCATATTATTATGTTATATTTATTTAAAATATTAAGTATTTTATTAAAATATAATTGTTAGCATTTTAAAATGAAATTATATTATTTGTACTAAATTTAAAATTAATATATTATTTATTTTATACATATATTTTAATATTGTTATATTTTAACATTCAACTTGATTACTTATTATTAGTTTATTAAGATACCAATAAATTATAATATTTCTTCAAAATAATTTTACATTTCTTGCAAAGAATTTGGATTGTCTAATTGTAATTATTACATTTATTAATAATAATAATAATCATTATGTAAGAAATTAAATACAACTTATGTCTTAAACATTAATTTAAGTTTTGGAATAGTAGACAAATTTACTAAATTACATTTTAATGTATTAAAACTAATTCAAATTAAACAATTTCATGGTTAACTAATGGGACACAAATGTAAATAAACCAAATGAAATACAATTATTATTATTATTAAATAATATATATTTTAATTTATATTTCAGTATTTAACAAATCATTACATAAATCCAAAGTATATTAAAATGAAATAAAGTAAGCAATTAACTATAAACAAATACGGTAAATAATTATATATATATATATATATATAAAAGAAGTTTATAATACTTAAAGTTATTGGAAATTTCTAAGTCCAAAGTAGCAAATTTAGAGGAAAAGAAAACATAACAAAATATTTGGAAAAAAAAAAATTGTCTTATTCATCATCATCTAAAATAACTGTTTTGCGCTTCAAATTTTTTCTTTAGGCTAGAGAAGTTTCCTTCGCAACTATTGACATTCTTAGTTGAGTCATTTTGTGTCTGCAAATATAAATTATAATTCGATATTTAAAAAGAATCAAAGTAAAACAATTACACAATAATCACCTCGTCATTGCTAACGTTTGCATAATTTTGTTCGAGTTCCTCATTTGGAAGGAAAATTTTAGCAGCAGTATAATTTTCACGTCCTTGCACAAAATTATAGTGATTCAATCTTAACTTGAAAATAAATTCCTTACCACATAATCCTTGTATCTGTAAAGGAATATTAAACTCAGCATTCATCTAATTATTAAATAACTTCTTAGCTGAAGTATCAATTAACTTTTCTGCGACATAGTTCATTAGCACAAATGTAGTACCTCCTGAGGAATCTTGAACATCCAAATGAATTTTAAACCTGAAAATTATTTTTTTAAAAAAATAAAAAAAATTTAAACTTTGAACAGAAAATATCAAATTTATTAATTGCTCCTTACATTACAAGAGGGAACTTCACTTGAGTTTCATAATGTTCGCATTTATAAATATCACCCGCAATTTGCACTTTTCTTGTGCACGTATTGCATGATACGTAGAACCAACCACGAGAACTAATGATTGATGATATTGTTGCTCTTACAGTCAGAAAATATTCCTAATAGTCAGAAAATATTCCTAATAGTGAGATAATTTCAAGTTATTATAAAGTTGATGTTAGTTAACAATAATAAGAATTGTTTTATAATAATTTGGTGTAATACGAATACCTCTAGTTTTGGATCCCATTTTGTCTGCAACAGCTTCTGCACAGTCATTCTGTTCAAAAATATTTCATCTTCGAAAGCTATTCTTTTATTGTTGGTTCCACCCACCATCTTAATGACACCAGATGAATATGCAAATTTCTTTAGCAATATTTTAACATAGTCAATGTTGAGGTTCACATATATTTTGCTGCCTCGTGTACTTGAAAAATTAATTTGACTTAAAAAAAACAATCTCAATTATTTAAAAGTTATAGTAAATTTCATATGAACATTATTATTTAAGACAAAAAAAATTACCTTGAAATTTCTTAATCAATGTAGAAGTGATTATCATTATGAAAGGGTCCTTTCATTATAGTACAGTAGTGGGTCAAAAGTTTCAGCTAATTCACCCCAAAGTACAAATTTTGTATTCAAAGAACTGTTCACATATATAACAAAAAGTGAATAACATATATATATATATATATATATATATATTTACATGAAAAAAAATTATACTTACAAATCAGTGACAATCTCTATTTCACGTTTCTTAAAACCATCTCCAACAATGTCTAAATCTCCAATTGAACGTATGCACCCAACCACATCTAGATTAATAATAACAATGTCTAAATCTCCAATTGAACGTATGCACCCAACCATATCTAGATTAATAATCGATATGTTAGACTAAGAAATATTTCCGAAATACACAAATGAAATAAGGCTCATAACTTACCAGTGAGAATTGTGACGTCATTCACACGGGAATGAATGTCATCTCTTTCGACAAACTCAAAAGCATGACTTGGAATCCGTAAATCATATTGTTTGACTTTTTTATAACGGTTGTCAGTAAGAATACAATTTTCAAATCTCTTGATGTTCGTCGATATTTCTTATTGCTTTGTTCGATCTTAAAAGTTTCAATTTCATAGAGTCCTTCAATTAGCAAGTGTTTGAATTTTCTAACCTGTCTGCCAATGATAACCGCATGTGCCAAATTTTCCTAACAAAAAAAAATATCAAAATTTTGTGAATAGTCTATTTTTAAGAATAGGGGAAATATATATATATATATATATACCTTTTCATCAAGTAGTATCATGTCAATACTAATGAAGTCGTCACTTTTAGTGTTGAATGACTCCCACATACTTCTAACTCAAAATAAAATACGTCAATCATCTCGACTATCATCCAAAGCACTCAACAAAGCATACGCCATTTTAGAAATGAAAAGGTCGATTAATAAGTGAAAGACTTGTTGATTTTTGTATGGGTGATATGGATCAATAAGTTAAGGCTTGTTGCTTTTTATAGGTTGATGATAGGAAAATGAAAAGATAGGAGTTTATATTAAATTCACATTATAAATATAAACTTATTACGAAAATTTATTTGTCGGTTAAGAATAGAAAAAGAATAGTTTATTAATTCAATTAAATTCAATAATTTATATTTAGTTTATTAATTCATTTAATTCCAATAATTTATATTTATACTAAATGTATATGAGTTTTGTGATCTTAAACTTATTATGAAAATGAAATTAAAAAGTTTACATATTCCACCTCCTCTTAATTCATTAATTGAAACATTCGATTGAATGTATTTAAATTAAAAAATTTAATAATTTTAAAGATATAAACAAAAAAAAAAGTTAGGTAGGGAAGAGTAAAGAATAGAGAGGTTTTATTAATAAGAAATAAAGAAACGTAGGAGAAAAGGAAGAGAGAGGGTCATGAAGGAAATAACGAAACATAATAATGAGGCGCCAATAAGTGGAACATTAAATTAGATATGGTAGAATAAGAAGAAGAAGAACAATGGTTTTAAAGACTAATGATGTGGCAAATGAACACCACATGTCACCATGTAATTGGATAGTAGCTGCGATGTGTAATTGGATAAAAGTTCCGCCAATAAGTGGAACATTAAATATATTTTTATTTATATATGTGTATATATGCATATATTAAATATATGTATACATCATATATGTGAAATGTTGGAGGAACTTTTATTTAATTTAAAAGCTATAAAATAAGCTATAAGTTAAAAAAAAAATACTTATCTTTAATTTATTTCATTTATCTTTAATTTTAATTTATATATTTTAAATATATTAATACTTTCTTGATCGGTAACGATTTTTAATTAAATGTAGAGTAATTAGAGTATATATAATTTCATCACAAAATTTTCGGGCTCTCTTCACTTATATCCCTGACTTAATACTATGATATGAATCGAGTGTAAGAGTTTGTAAGAGGAGGGCAAGGGATAATATTTTTTTCCTTGTAGTTTGAAGTTGTATTTATGTTGTAGAATAGTAATAGATAGAAAATGAAAATATTAATTTAATGCTAATTTAATCTATGAAATTAATAATTTTTGTTCATATTAATTTAATTAATATTCATATTATATTATTATTACAAAATAAATAGTTAATTTTATTTGTGTAGCAAGTAAAGAGTTTTTAATATTAATATTATTATATTTTAATAGAAAGTATCTTATATAATTCTAATTTCATTTAGACAATAATCATATTAATTACCATAAAAATAAATATGTCTAAACTTATTTCTTATTTTCATGGAATTTGATAGGTAATTTAAATTTAAGAACATAATTTAAAACATTGAATTGATTGCATAAAAAATTTATTATTTTTTATTGTTTATGTAATATTATTAATTAATTACATTGTAATTTAATATAATACTTATAATCGACGTATATTATAAATACACACATTTTCAAATAAATTTAACAATAATTTCATAAAACAAACATAAATATTTTTATTTTACATTTTTTTTTACCTCCATACAATTGAAATTAAGTTTACAAATTTCTCTTTAATTTCATAGTTTCTATATCTATTGAACAAAAAAGGCAAATGACCGATAATTCATATTCATCAGAAATTGAAATTAAACTTTTTAGACTAATGATTCTCTACCTTAAGTTTGCAGAATTTTGTGCGAGGTAGTGTATTGCAACTTTGTGGAGTAACCATTTTTTGGAAAATATCACGACAAATGTAAGAGAATAGTCTTGTCTTCGTTGTATCCAATAGCGAATGCAACATATTAACCTTGTCATAATTCTTTTTCTTAACTAAAGCAATTCCATAATTATAAACACTCTGTGGGTGAGAATGAAAATAATTATCTTTTAATATATCAAATTCATGATTGTCATCAACACTAAAAAATAAATTTGTTCCTAACAACAACGGTGCTTTTTCATTCACAACATCAAATAGTTTTGTTAGGAATTTCTTACACGACTCACCAACTTGCGGCAACTTTGATTCAATATTTTGTAATTTTAAATTTCTTAAAATGTAGCGCTTGCGGAGTAGTTGGTAAAAGTCCTTACAACTAAAAAGTGAAAAAAAAAAGACAAAAGACAAAAAAAAATGCGAATTAGAATCATAACAAAAAATATATATAGTTAAAAATAAAAGCATTGAACTACCGTTAAAGAAATAGGAGAAAAATTCGCTTCATCATCTTCTAGTGTCTTCTCAATGATTAATTCAATCATATCATTGGGAAGATCTAAGATATTTCGCTTGGTAGTTTTTTTTTTCTTCTTCTTTTTGCTTCTTTTTCCATGGTTGATAATATTCGGTGATGTAAGGGTATTGCAATTTATATAGGCATGTCAACTTGAAAATAAATTAAGATTATATTAAAATCAATTAAATTACAATCTTTACATATTCCACACCCTAATTTCAATAAATGAAATTGTTTAGTTGAACGCATTTAATTAATATATTATAACTAAAAAATGTAAATTGTAACAACATAATTAGGCCATATAAATTCTAACATTAAATCTGATGAAATAAATCATCATTAATTCATCAAATTGTGAAACAATGTGGCTTTTGAAATTCTAATAATATTTATAATTATATAATATTAAATGTAATGGAAATAAAAATGTCAAATTTATCAATTCATGTTCATATAATTTAATATGTAAATATAATTTTTTATTTATTAATTTCAAATGTCATATTTTGATAATACATGTTGACACATTTCATAAACAGACTTACATATTCGATTATTTATTTGATTAGTTTTAAAATACTCATTGAATCTCAGGATATTTTTTTACATTGAAATATTGTAAAATATTAGTATATGGATGTAATTGTTTATTACCTTTTAATTTAACTTTTAAACTTTAGTACAGTTGAATTAATGAAAATATATATTTTTATCTTCATAGTTTTTTTTTTTTTTTTTTGGGTATTAATCTAGAAAGTAAGGACTTTGATTTCAAATTTTAACAAATAAGATAAAAATGCCATAAAGGAAATTTTTTTTAAAATGAATACATCACTAAAAAAAATGATTATATATATATATATATATTCATGTTCGATAATATTTCATAGGGTTATTTTCATTTTTGTTATTTTATAACTTTTATTTGCATTATATAGCCCAATTTTAAAAATTTTACAAAAATAATCTTTCAAACTTTCCCTTTTAAAAAATGAACCAAATTGACCATTTTACCCTTCTGTGAAGTTCTTTTATAGTAATATGTGAAGGTGTGAATGTGGTCTGTGAAGAGAATCTGTGAAGGTGTGATGGTCTATTTTTGAAAATCAAAGTTTGGGTAGCTCAAAAATAGAAATAAAGTTCTATTAGTTTAGTTTTGAATTTTTAAACTTTGTTCGGTTCATTTTATGTAATTTTCCCTATTTTTCATAATGTAAGATTATGTAAATTTATATAAGCATTTTAATTTTAAAATAAATTAAATTGATTTTAAACTCTAGTATTAAATTCTGTTCAATTACAATTTTACATATTCCACTCTCTTATTTCGTAGTTAAATATATTTAAATTAAAATATTATAACTACCAAGTGTAAATTATAATAAATTATTAGATCATACAAATTCCAACATTAATTTTAAAAAAAATAAATATCAATCAATTTTTATCAAATAAATTATATAACGTTATAAAATAATATATTTTCAAATTATAGTAACATTTATAAATTAAATAATATTAATAGCCATGTAAATAAATATATCTAAATTATTCCCTTAACTTCATGTAATATGACATATAAATATAGTTTTCTATTTTTATTTAGTAATTTCAAATATTATATTTATATATAAAGTGTTGACAACTATTAAAGAAAACCTAAATATTTGATTATTTATTAGGTCAAATTTAAAATTTTAATTGAATATTTTAATATATATTACATTAAAATATTATAAAATATTAACATTATTATATTATTTATTACCATGATTTTAACTTATACACTTTTGTATAATTGAATTAATGAGAAAATATATTTCATCTTAGAATATTTATCTCAATAAAATGGATACCACTAATTTTCTTGAAAATATTCGGTGTTTATAATTAAGGATTGTAATTTCGATTCTTAACTAATTAAATATAGATAACATAAGTAAAAAAGTTAAATATAAATATATAAATTTATTAATGATATAATAACTATTTTATAAAAGAAAACAAACATAAAATACATTAGCAGAGTTCTTGTATTTATAGCTAAGCAGTCTACATAAGATCACTCCAAATGTTCCCCTTAGGTCAACTATTTTATTTAAATCTAAATGTGTCTTTAATTTTGTTGTTTCAATGTCTATGGCACAAAAATGACATTTCACTTCCAATTCATTATCGCTGAAAATCGTGGATAGAGTCTTCGAAAACCAGTGATTAAGACGTGTCATATTGCAACATTTTGTCACTTTGATCATACTTCCGCTAATTGGGCTAACCATATTTATGAATATTGATCGACATTGCAATAGAGTGTCTCTTTCTTCATTTTCATCTAGCAATGAGTGAAGCAATTGAATTCCCGCCGTTATTTTTTTGCTGCAAATTAAAGCTACTCCATAATTGTAGACTGTTTGAGGAGACGAATTGCGAAGCACATTCTTCAGCACTACTAAAGCTCCATCCATTCTCATTTAAAAAAAAAAAAAAAACCATAAGTGTCTATCAATAACATTCCTTTAATATTTCTAGCCATACATAATTTAAATAAAAAATTAAATTGAGTTTCTTGGATTGATGGCAATTTAGATTCAATGCTGTGCAAATTCAACATCTTCAAAATATGTGGCTTATATGCGGAATCTGAAAGTTTCTTGCACTTGATAATATGAAAATATAAGTAATTGTAAAAATTAATATTAATAAATTTAGAATTTAAAAACTAAACTTACACTTAACTGATAGTATGAAAATTTGATTCTTCAACTTTTATTATTATGTCAATTACATTATCAGGGAGAGAAATGATTGTAAGACTTGAAGAATTTCTTTTGGATGTCATATTCCTATAAAGAAAATGATAAAAACAAAAAATAAAATCAAATAGGAAAACTAAAATATCAAATAACATAAACAATTATGTAACATATTTGATATACCTTAATACTAACTCCCATGGAGAAAAGAGGCGATAAGCATAAAAGAAAAATAAACTTTTTTAATTTATAGATGGATAATGGAGAATATGATTAATTGCAAATTAAATGAAATAATGATATAATTAAATGAAAATAATGACAAAATATGAAAATGCAGAGTTAATATTACGTTACAAAATTTAAAAATTAAACAAATTTATTTAATGATTTCAAAATCAAAATTTCAAATAGTATGATATAATTACAATTAATTTAAAATTTAATATTGAATAGACTTAATTATTTTTCATTACCATCTTTTTATTTAAATTCATATTGGTAATTTAATAAAATTAAAATGAATAGTTAATTTTATGAAAAAATATATTTATATTTTATTATTTTAATAATAAATTTGAACTATTAAAGAAAAACAACTTATTTATTTAAAATATTTTAAAAAATAAAACTATGTTGTATTTACTTAAAACATTTATATTGGAAAACAATTTTTTTTCC